>WTSP01018621.1:60104-103724 GCA_025331215.1 Actenoides lindsayi
GCAGAAGTAATGGTAGTAAAAGGGTGTGTATGTGTATATATATATATATATATATGTAAAGCCAGGAGTTTATTCTTAGTATAATTGAAATCTTAGAAGTGTAATTCAGGAATTGTTACTAGTCTAAATCTAAGTATTTTAGAAAAATAATAGTACAGTTAGAATGCTTCTATATGGAAAATGTAATAATAGTAATACTAGAGTAATAATATTGATGCTATCTAGGATCCACTGGAGATTATATTTATGTTTGTTAAAGCACTTTTACACCTCTTTCTTCACTAGTCTGCAGTTTTGTGTTACATCCAAATTTACTATTATATGCTGCCTTTTAGGTATGCTAGGTACCATTTCTTCATTTTCTTTGCTACTCCTAAACCCAGTTTTGTCCAGCTCCAGGTCTGCATTTCTTTAGCTGACCATGAGTGAGATTTGGCATGGTGCCATAGAGGCTCCCCAGAGGGGCCGAGCAGGGCCTGACTATCAGGGCCAGTCCTGCTGCCTTGGCTGAGAATTGAGACAGACCCAGGCATCAAGCACCCCTCCAGGGATGGGGATGGGCCAAGGTCAGTCTGGGACATGGGCCTGGCTCTGCAAAGCCTGCTGTCACTCCACCCCTGTTCTCCTCTGCACCACACCCCGATTCCCCACGTCTCAAGGTGTCTGCTGTTGTACCTGGCCTGTTTTTATCCATACAGTCATAAATACCTCATCCTACGTGCAATGACTGCAAGGTACTGCTGTCTGTATAAAAGTGTGCCTGTACTGCCCAGAGGGAGACAGAGGGAAGTGGTGGAACAAGGGGGGCACAGAGACCTGGCTGCTTAGCGAAGGTACCTCCGCAGCTGAAGGCAGGAGAAGCAAGCCCTGCAGCCCCAGTGCAGAGCTGGGTCCTGCGCTGCCACCTATGCAGTTGCATGGCAGTGGGGTTGGGTTTTGTGCTTAATCTCTTCTTGACCAAACGAGGAATAGGACCCCGTGAGCTCCATGCAGTTAATCTGTTTTTAAAAGATGTTATTGTGCTGACATCGTTCCCTTCCCTTCTCCTCTAATTCAGAGACTTTGGTTGGAATGAAGTGTAATTAATTTCTGAAATGAGAGGGGAAGTGTGTTTAATGAAAACAGACAGCTTTTGTTTGTTTGGCCTGGTACTCCTCTTGCCTAATTGCTGGCAGAACAGCAGCTAGATTCACAGCAGCCAGAGAAACAAAACCATTTCTGTTGAACGCAATCAGTTTGTATTAGTTCAGCAAGGCATTTACCTCGCTGTTTGCTGATCAGTCACAAGCCATTCAGTTTCCCTGTGTTTCTGTACTCTTCTTCTTACCCTCTCTCTCAGTGGCTCAGCCCAGAGCAGAGAAACAGGACCAACATTTTCTGCCTGGGACAGTCGGTATGACTAAAGCACTGTGCTCTTTTATCAAGGCCTGATTTTCCACATACGCTTTTCCGAAGTGCTGTCTCAATGGGTTTTATAAAGCAATTCAGCTAGAGAGATAGCTTTTGGGTGTTTAAGTTACTTTAAGAGTCACTCTCTGACAATTGTTTTGTCACTTTGAAGAGGCACAGATTGTTCCCATGCCTGGTGATACCAGGAAACGCACAGAGTTTCCACAGGGGCCAGACGCAGCTCACAGGCATCTGCTCAGAGAGGGATGTTTAGACTCTTACTGAGGAAGGAACAGCCTGGGACCAGGGATCTGCAATAAGAAACTAGAGATGTTAAAACTTATTTAAGAAAGACTGTGACATGGTGCTGCAGAGGTAAAGTGTTAGCCAAGGCAGCTCCTTTTCCTTGCCGTCCTTCTAACTGGCAATAGGAGACATTACTCACATGGTTTAGAGAACCTGTTATTTTTATCACTACTCACTGGACTTTATAAACCAAAAATGTAAGGAGAATCAGCTCAAGGAAAAAAAAAAGTAAACTCCTGTGAACTCTACTTCTGGAAATTTCCACTGCTGTCCAAAGATTTTCTAAATATACTGGCACAAATTCTGATCTCAGATGCTCTGCTGTAAATCCAGAATAATTCTGTCACCTTAAATGCAAGTCCCAGGGAAATTAAAAAAAAATACCATTTGTCAGAAAGCCACCTCACTTGCTGAAGATTGCCAAAGCTGTTCAAGCAGGCCAGTCCCTGCCTGCTCAGCCGGACACTGACAAGGGTTCCCTGCCTTCTCTCCCAGGCCATGGAGGAATACAGCTGAGGAGGAAAGAAAAGGTGATGAGAGGTGACCTGAAAGCTGGAATTCCCTGCCAGTGATTTCACTGAAAACATTTTTTGAGGTTGTCAGCATATAGGTGCCTTTAAAAGTAGCTCCATCTGCATCAGCTACTACCACTTTTACAGCAGAAAAAGCTGCTTTGTTTTCAGGAGAATCATTGGGAGAAAAATTGCAATTTTTGCCTGAGCAAATAGTAGAGGACCTTGTTTTGGACCTCAGCATGTTGACTGCCCTCTTGAAATGAGACTGGCATCTCAGAGGGTGTTCAGAACTCCTTAGCTATACCAGTGCTCTGCCTCATTCCCTGGATATACCTATTCTTACTCATGGACTTGTGGGTTCAGAGCATGAAGCTTGGACCTATTTCCCTCCTAGTCCCCTTGATAATCAGGATTTATAATCAACTGCTTCACATAAGAAGCACATTGCTTTGATTAGTAAATTGATTGAGGTCAGTAGAGTGGCAGTGCAGAAGGTAAATGGAAGTGATTCCCTGATACAGCTTCATTGTTATTATCATGCTTTGGACCTTTCAGATGAAGTGATGGAAAGAAATCAGTAGACTTCTTTACGGCTTATGGGACTCAGAGTTGCATCTCCTGTTGGTTAGCTGTCTGGCTGCATTGGTGTATGGGGTGATGGGACATGTGCCCATTCTGGAGAAGTGCCTTTGAAAAATCACTAGGAGCTTCATGGCCAGAGCAAGAAAATCACAAATACTCCCTTTTTTTTCCCCAGCAGGTTTTAGTGCTGGCAAAATTTTCATAGCTGTCATTGGTGAGAACCATACCTGTGTCTTTAGTACTGAAAGTCTCACTTTAAAAAGCATAGGCCCAAATTGTACTAAAGCTGTGGTTCATAGAGAAGATCTGTTTCATCCTAATGTCCTGTTACAGTAATATGTGTGTGTCTTCTGTGCTGATCATCCAGTCTTTCCTTTGAGTTCTCATAAATAATGTTTATGGTAATTACTGCGATGGCTCTTTGCCCCTCTTATGTTACTCCTTTTGTTATTTAACATCTCTTGTGAGATTATAATTTTTTTCTGGATATCAGATCCCAATGCTTTTATGGTCTGATGATTTTTACTTTTTTCCTTTTTGATTACTAGGTTCGAGATGGTGACAGTGAGATGTCTTCTCTTATTAACAAATTCTGTCACAGCACAGTCATGTCTCCAATCACCTCCACCAGAAACAGTCTCTGGATCAAGTTCAAGTCTGATGTTTCTGTGCAGAGGGCTAGCTTCAGGGCCATTTATCATGTTGGTAAGAGGAACTGGTGACTTGCACAGTGATCTGATCTGTAATTTGGACACTTTCAGTCATTTCCATGCTATATTATCAATGGGTTTAAGACAAGCTTCAAAAGAAAGGAAAGAAAAAAAATAGTCTATTTATTTATTTATTGCTACTTTTAGAAATGCTGCGATGATATCTACAGTAGGTCTGGTTCTGCCACTCCTAGCATGCTTGGAAATGCACCCCTCATTGCTTCTATTTATGCTAAATCACTTAGCACTAACATAGCGAAGATGATATATCTGTAATTCTACCTACATTTTTTTACTTTCATTTTCCCTTTTATTTCTTGACCACCAAGAAATCTTTTTGTGTCTGCTGAAAAAAATAAATCAAATCCTATAGTTTTCATGGGCATGTTAGGCTGGTCTTCTGTATATACATGTTTATGCTACACTTATAGCAATACGTTCTCTTAAATACATTCTTAATACTTGGATGATCTGTAGTAGATGGTGTAAGAAGATTTTTAGGAGTGGTTTTCTTCTAATTTCATAGTGATATTTGATATCCATCACATTATACGTTCCTTGAAGCCATTCTTCACAAGTACTGATTCTTGGTGTCTCTTGGCAGCCTGTGGAGGTTTCCTGTCTGGAGCAGGCACTATCCATTCCCCTTACTATCCCAGGATGTCACCTCACCCCAAGACCTGTGAGTGGATCATCTCCCAACCAGATAGCAAAGTGGTGATTCTTAACTTTATCGACTTTGACATTCGAAATACAACCACTTGTGACTCAGACTACGTTGAGGTAAAGAATAAGACATACACACTATGAATACTAGATAGATTTTTGTCTGTATGTTCCTCCTCATACTCCATTAAAGCAGAACTGCTTGACAAGCACGTCTTTCTTACAGCAGTTACAAAAGCTTTTCCAGGTTCATAATGGGATCCCAACCCTTTTCTTGGTTTCCAAAGATGATATGACCATTTTGATAATCAGAGATGAGTATCTGGTGTCTTTAAGTAGACAGATGTGATTTTGGAAGTTTATGTGCCATTTACTGTTGAGTGTGTAAGACCTCAGCTTTCCTTTGTCTGACACACTTTGGGTGGGAGAGTTCTCTGGAAGTCAAAAGGTTGCATTGTATGTGCCTGTAGTAGAAACCATGCTGAAGAGAAGGTAGGGTTTGACTTAGTAAGGATCTCTTTTATATGGTTCTTATGAATTTATTTATACTTAGAACTTTAATATAACAGAAAATTATATGGGAAGTTTTGAAATACACTCTTCTTCAGGTCAGAGATGGCAACAACATAGACTCTGCTCTTTTGAAGAAGTACTGTGGTACAGCTGTACCATCTAGAGTGCAGTCTACACGGAACTCTCTCTATATCAAATTCCGAGCTTCCTCTCTTACCAACCTTGGCTTCAGAGCTGAGTACTGGCCATTTGATACAGGTAAGGATTTTTTTTTTGTTGTTTTCTCTGTAGAATGTTGGGACTTTCCAAATTTTCCCCTACACTGAAAACTGCTAGCCATCAAGCTTTATGATGGTGTAATGGGAGAAAAATTCTGAAAAGTAACCATTTTTGTAAGTGTGTAATTTTTCAACAAGTATATCATTTAACCTGATGTTTTAAATCTCTACAGTATGTGGAGAGACTCTCACTGGACCAGAAGGAACAATTACAAGTCCTGGTCATCCAGATGTCTACCCACATGGTATTAACTGTACCTGGATTATCAACATTCAACCCGGCTACCTTATCCGCCTGACATTCACTTCATTTAACTTGGCATTTGATTATAGTTGCAGGAAGGATTATCTTGAAATATATGACAACAGCACTGTGCAAAAATTGGAAAGGTAAAAATGTCCATTTGCCTACAGAGCTGAATTACTGTAGAATGAGCACTGTCCTGCAAAACTTGACATCCAGTTTGCTTCCTTAAATTTTGTGTATAAATTAATTTCTCTGCATTACAGAAACAGTAGTAGCAATTTTTCTGCCTCGGATAGTAAAGGCATCTTGCTTTTTTCATCCATGGAATGAGAAGCACATTTAATAAATATTATAATGGGAGAAACTAACTTGTGGCAAAAAGGACAGCTTCTTTTAAGGACAAGTTTCAGTAGCTGGTATTGTCTAGCTCCATTAATATTTTGATCTATGGGAAATAAGCTCGAAAGAATTAATATATATGTGCCCAGGAAAAGACATGATTTAAAACACTTGGAGAAGTAAAAGAAAGCTTACTTAAAAGATTGTGCATTTGTATCTCAGCAAAAACTAAACCAAAATCTACATTTTATAGAATTTCGTTTTCACTTTCTCCTTATATGTGATTTTACCTTAGGAAAGAATCTTTTCTTTTTTTTTCCCTTCTCCACTTGGGGTATACACAGTGTTTTCTTGTCACTCTAGAATTCAAGAACATCTGAACTACGTGGCAACAGTATCCTGCAGGAGCTACAGTTTGTAAAGTAGTTGGCTGACATGGCAGTATTTTGGAAAGTAAGGAGCAAATGACTCTCATAATGGAGAGTATTTTGCAACCTTTGTCTTTGGCCAGCCACTCTTAACTCCCACAAAGAACAGAATATGTTGTAGATACAGCATAGAATCATTTCAGTATGAATTTGACAACTTGACGAACGGTTCCTCCTCTGACTTTGCCACGCAAGTTAGATTTGTACCCTTATACATGCAGTGTGCTATTTAGTCTTATGATAGCAGGTATACGGCTGGGATCTGTATCATCCAAAGGAGAGGTTTGTGTATGTGAAGCTGTTCAAACTGCTCAGGAAAGCTGAATCCTCTTCCAGTAATACAGACACTTCACAAAGTAGTGCCATTCAATTTGAGACATCTTTTTGCTACAGGTACTGTGGAAGATCAATTCCACCATCTCTCACTAGTGGTGGCAATATGATGATATTGTACTTCGTGACCGATCACAGCATTGCATCTGAGGGCTTCTCAGCTAATTATATCTCCCTGGATGCATCGAAAGGTAAAATGTCAGTGCGTTCATTATGCAAATTAAATGTTTTCATCTGTCACTGTAAATAACTACTACAAGAAACAGAAACATTATTTTCTGTGATAACAGAAGACTGTCTGGTGCCTGCTTTATGTCCTCTTATTTATCCTGCTTTATTTACAAGCTTCTTTCTCTCTAGGAAAGCAGAAAGCAATTTCTGTAAGCAAAACTGTTGTTTTCCTTAAGAAGTCAGTAAGAGCTGACATGACATAACTGCATGAATTATTTAGGAAAAGTATTTTCTGAATTTGATTTGTCCTTTCTGAGCTGAGTATGTGTGATCTAGGAAGTTTAGCAATCATGGGGAACTCACTGGAACAGGAGACTCAGATGACATAAAAATTAATTTAGTCCCTATCCCCCCAATATTTATGATGGGCAGAGAAAGCTTATATAGGATGAAATTTGTTAAAATAGCAATATAACCTGAAAGCATAAGCTGGATTTTTTTTCATTATGACAGAATGCAACATTTCTGTCTCCAGAAGACTTCAAAGCTCCTGTTATGCCTTAAATCTGTTAAGTATCTGCTTAAGGCCTTGACATACATCAGTGGGGTAGAGTAAATTCTACTGAAGAGACGAATGACAGTTGATTCTCTTAGTTCTCTAAAACAGAGAAAAATTAAGAAATTACTCCAAATTCCAATTGATTTGAAGGTTTTCCAGGGTTGGGGGCACATATGTATTTTCAAACTATGCTGAAACCACCATATCTAATCCAGTGTTTGCACATTTCTCTGGCACTGAGAGTTCTTTAGCAGTGACTGAGCTGCACTTGAAAATGTGGCTTCTTGTTGAAGTGACAGTAACTACCAGCTTCATAGACCCAAGAGACATGGGTCTGCTATTGCTCCCCTCACTCCTAAACACAGATATGTAGTAGAATAGGATTTATGTTGGTAGAGGGACAAGTTCTACCTAGCAGGATTAAACTACAGAAGAGGCAGAGTGGGACAATGAAAAAAAAAGTAAAAATGACAGTACATTTTAGCTTGGTTGTTTGTGTGTCCATTGTTAACCAGTTTCTAGGTGTTTGTGTGTGAGTGCAGGCTATGAGAGATTTATTAGGTGAATGCCAGAAATTCATAGGATTTATCTGTGCAGCCATAAATTACCAGTGGCTGCTCATTATTTGCTCTTAGTTTCTTTAATAATTTTCTTTTTCTGAATTTCTCCAACTTGTCAGCAAAATTTCCAGTCTCTAACTTGTGAAAAATAACTGCTTTCTTTGTGACAGACTGGAAAATTTAGCTATTCTTTAATCTCTCAAGCATGTGTGTGGGTGAGACCAGTACAGATTTTGTCACTGTATTTTTATTCACTACCAGGTAACTTACAAATCCGAAGAATCTATTTTCTCAGCTACCTTCATTTATACTTGAGTTATCTGGCATGGAAACCAAAAAGCCAGGAAAACAATTAAGATTTTATGAAAACTATTCCAAGGAGGAAATTGGAAAATAATAGGCCAAAACCCAAGTTGTACTCTTAAAAATCTTTCCAAGAAGGTCTCTATAGTTCAAAAACTGAATTCTTACTAGTGAGAAATTGTGAAATTATCAGTATTACAAATAAAGTCTTTTATGAGCCTGTTTTTGTGGATGCAAACTGTAACTTCTATAAATATGATTGTTGCTTGTTACAGTGATTTTTTTTTAATTTTACCTCAGATTAATATTTCATGGGTGGATTTGATTCCTTCATAACTGTTCTTACTGCAGCTCTTCTCGCAATTGATCAAGATCAAAATAGTCTATACTCAACATCAATCTATATTTCTGTCTCTGTGTAACCCTATCTGTTTCTCTGGCTTCATCAGTTATCTCAGTGCTGTCCAGCTTCACTGCTCTGCCTCCCCTCTTCCGTATTCCCCTCCTTTACCATCATTATGGTGACTGGATTTCCTCATCTTTCATCCAAAGCTCTACTATATGCATCATGTGAGGTTCAAACTGCATCAGCACTCTTCCTGGAATGGTTTCAAACTATGCCTTAAAAATGCAGCTCTGTTTTCTTTTGAGTGCTATTAACAACTAGAAACTGTATCAAATGTTTACATGAAATTGGAACTATATAATTATCTTCATCCAAACTCTAAGCAACAGGTATGATTTTCTTTTCCCATAATTAGCAGAGGTTATCTTTACTACTCTTTGGCTAAACTGGGCTAATTTATTCTTACTCAGACCTAGAAATATGATCTCTAGAATAAATGCTTTTTTGTTTCAACCACTGTAGTTTGTATAGGTATGGCAAAGTAGCAGATGACTACTGAAACTGACAGTAATAAACTTCCAGAGAGGTTGAAACTACAATGTTCTCTTTCCACAGATTTGTTTCTTTTGGTCCCAGCACAAACACAGCAGTACTCTAAAGCTGTCATAAATACGGGACTGCAAATATTCTTTTTTTTTTATTAAGAATAGTGTTTTGAAGCTTCTGTGGCCTGAGAGAAGGCAGCCACATGTGTG
Organism: Actenoides lindsayi; assembly: GCA_025331215.1. Taxonomy (NCBI): domain Eukaryota; kingdom Metazoa; phylum Chordata; class Aves; order Coraciiformes; family Alcedinidae; genus Actenoides; species Actenoides lindsayi. The sequence continues at coordinate 69,105 of WTSP01018621.1, forward strand.
TTTGTGGACATTGCTGTGAGAAGCAACTCCCCACTTCTCTGAAATTGTATCAAGTTTAGTTTTCCCACTGTGAAATGTTTAGGCCTGATATGCATCTAATGTATATCCATTTACACTAAGGTAGCAAATTGCTGAATATAAACATATCTGAGAGATTTACCAAAGCAATGGCTTTTTTCTTTTTCTTTACATCTGTGGCCTGTTTTCATTTCTCTGCTGAGGAAAATATGGTTCTAATAATGTTCCTTGTGCAGTAAGAATCTTTCATATTTTCGAGCTGTGTTTTCTTAGCCAGCTAGAGTGTAACCAATATCAGAATGGGTCAAAGCTGTTCTGGTTCATATTAGACATTTCAATAGGCTTTTGGCTGGGCTTATTTTGCAGAGAATGAGCTATTGAAAAGATGAATAAGATTATCCCCTCCCCTCGCCCCCCCCAAAGTATAAATAGGAGAGAAAAAGGGTAAGTAGAAGTGGAAAAAAAATATTTTTCTGTAAAACAAAACTGATTTTCTTCTCCATGTCTCTTAGCAAACAACATTTTTGTTAGCATGGTTTATTTCTGATATATTAATTAGTTGAAAAGTGGCCTGAAAATAATGGCAAAGCTGTATTGCCTGTCAAAAAAAAATAAATGGATGGCACAAGATACAGCCATGGCCATGGTCCATGAAGTGCAAACAATTGTTTTAGTGTCAGCTGGCTAGTAGCTGTGAATAGCTCATATGGCAGTGATACAAATGGAAATCCTTCAGTCAAATATGCTCGCATTGTTTAAAATGTATATTGGCCACTTAAATTATCTGTACCAGATGCTTTGTTCTTGGCTATCTTTATTGTCTTTTAAAGAGGAAAATCACATGGAAAGCAAGGTAGTATTTGGATTTATTTCCTAGAGTCCAGGTCTCAAATTCCATGTAAACATATGGCACAGCAGCCCTGTAAATGTTATGATAGAACTTAGGGTTTTCTTTTGCCCATCTTGACTGATCACACCATGTGTCAACCCATGCAAACCCATGTAAAATTACTGAAAAATCTGCAAAAGGGCTCAGTCTTTCCTGGAAGGGTTGCTCAGGGTCTTAAAAAATTCAGGCCACAATTTTCCAATAGAAATAGTGTTAGACATACTAGTGTATGTATTTTATTGTCCTCAACTTCTTCACGAGGAAGTGGGAATTCGGTTTGTTTTTTTGACTTTTAATTGAGGTTTCGGCAGGAGATCTTTTTATTCTTTCTTCTTTCTTCTTCTTTCTTCTTCTTTATTCTTTCATGTATTTCTTTCATTGAAGAGGCTTCATTTAGTCCTTTCTGCTGAGAAAATTCTGCATTAACAAGGTTTTTAGCAGATTGCCTTCCTGATAGAGTTTTTATTCCTGGTCTTTCTCTGGCTTTGGTGAAAGATAATATTATTCCTCCTTATCATCCTGAAATGTGAATGATATTATTTATCAGGAGTAGTAGCTTGTTTTTAAATGATTTCATTGTGTGGTATATGTTAGCTGACAATGATTGACTGGAGAAGCCAGAGCTTGAGAAGGATGAGGTAAGAAAGAAAACCGTTTGTGAATCCATGGACTTAAAAAGGCACCTGAAAGCAATGTATAGATTTGTGTGTCTTCTTTTTGATAGTGGAGTACAATTTGAGATCTCAGTTCCCATCTTGCTGACTGAACCCAGTAATGATTAGGAGGATGTTGCCTGGCTTTTATCTTCAGCTGAATGAGCAAAGACAGGCATGGAAAGTAATGTCTGACAAATATGTATGTGCAGAAATACTGAATATGGCTGAGCTAAAACAAGAAAAAAAGACCTGAAGTCCTCCACGCATCTTGGGCATCTTCTCAGCTTATCCCAAGTCTCACAAAAAAGGCCCAACCAGCTGGCACCTGGCAGCTTGTTAGGCCACTGTAACTCGGTTATGTTTGATCAGGATATTAGTTAGCCTATATATGCCTATATATGTGTATATGACTCTAGTATGTGTGTTTATGTGTAAATCAGCAGAAGAGTCAGAGAATATTTTCGAACAGCTGTACCCAGTGTTTCTAAGGAGTTTGGGTCCGAAACACTATAAAGGACCTTTGTGTGCCTTCTTGGTAAAAATTAAGCCAGTTAGCATCTGCCAGCAGAAGTAAGAGAAGGCCCTGAATGCACATGTGCTTTTCCTTTGCCAATGGAGAGATATATCTTCCTTTTTTCTAACAAGAATGCATAGTATTACATAAAGATCTAGTTTTTATGGATCCCAGTTTTCCTTTGGTGGAGTGCGATCCAAAGAAAACTCCAGTTCTATGTATAACACTATATCTTTAATTTTGATTAATTAGAATTGTGGCAACTGATTAATAACTCTTTAGGGGAAAAAACATGGATATGCTTTTCTGCAGTATGCATGATTGCTTGAGTGTGTGGTACAAAAGCTGGCATTTTTCTCCACTGTGGGCTATTACAGTAAGTTACTGCCATTTATGGCATTTTTTTTCAGAAGAGCAAACACATTCAATACCAAAAACAGAAAGTAGATTGAATAGCTTTCGAAACCTCACACACTGGCAAAGCAAGATGTGTGATTGTCCTCAACAATTGACTGCTCCTTCTGTTTTTCATAAGCTGCGATAAGTGTCTTCAAACTAAACTGAATTCATATTTTTTTCAGGCATATAATAATCACATTATGGTGTTAGACTGAATTCTGCTTTTCGGCAAATGAGTCAAAGTACTTTTTTGCTTCTAACTTTACTAACAGTCTTCACTGAAGTAACTATTACTGCCCAAGAACCCTCCCAAATGCTATGTTAGTGATGTGAGTGCAAAAGGGGAGTGCCAGCTCTCCCGCTGAAAGTAGAACACAATGAATGAATCCAGTTACCAGAAGAGAGTTAGCTCTCAAAAAATGTGGATTCATTTATGCTTTTCCTAATCTTAATAGCAGTGTATGCTCCGTCTACCCTTAGATTTATTTCACTGTAGCCAAAAGTCTGACATTTCTAAGGCAGTCACTGTTCCACCTTCTCTATTTATCCCCCTTACCTCATAAAGAAAACTGTTAAGTGTAGAGAAGTCTACAGCATCCAGTTTAAAACAGCACACTTGGGATATGAGTTTCTCTATGGATTGCTCCACAGAAAGTAAACTTTGGTGAGACAAGGAACCTGGACAATTCTGTGGAAACTGTTCTTAAAAAGGATGATAAAAATTAAATGTCCATGAGTCAGGCACCTACCCCTCCAAAATCAGGATGAAATAATTATTTAAAAATAAGTAACCTTATAAATATACACACATTTTAATTTTAATTTTTTTATTGCTTTTTGTGTAATGAGCTCTTAGGAAAAACTTGGGTCACATTTCTAAGTCAAATTTCTAACCCTTCGGGCAGGGTTCTCAAGAAATCATATGACTTAAGGATCTGTGGTTTGATGATAAGCCCTACATATCACGAAACACCACAGGAGTTGACAATACAGCCAGGGCATTAAAAGGATTCATAAAGCAGCACAAGATTTTAAGGTGCCCAGGACATTAGAGCCTGTCTGTGGTGGAACACACAAGACAGGACACACAAATGACTAAAATTCTAGCTAAAGACTAATAGATTGTGATTCTAGGTAAACCAGAGCATGAAACCTTTTTGACTTGTCAATACCAAAATACAGCCCAGTGGCAGAAAATTGTTGGCCTGTTTCTGTGTCTCATTTCTTTGTTCTCCTTGTGATTAATTAGGAACACAAGTTGGGTAGCTAGATTTGGGGGTATTTATCCCATAGAAAACATTTCCAACAGAGGCCCTCCAGGTGAGCAAGAATGCAAAAAACACCATTAAAAAAAGATACCATTAAAAGCAAAATCGTTTGAGTAGTTAGAACGGATAGAGAACAGACATGGAAATGACCAGCCTTCGACATGGAGGGCCTGAACTGTAATTTCATCCTTTCCCCCTAAATTATTTTGCATATTGAAGTGTTAATCGCAAGTGTTTCCACATTGCAGCTGTGCTTTGTTAGAAAATAGGTTTCAGAGATCTGTGGCAATGAACTTAAATGAGTTAATCATAATATTTTAAAAATGAGTTAACCATAATATTTTGCTTGCTCTTTCAGTTGCACTTTATAATTAGTCTAACCCTGCCTATTTGATAGAAATCTACTTTAATTTCTTATATTTCCAATCTGAAGGACCTAAAACAGGGGAATAGAAGACAAGATTGAATCTCCAGGATCATCAAATCCAGCCCACGATTTAATGCCTCACACACACACACACACCCACACACCCCTTTGTTTTTTGTTTTGTTGGTTTTGTTGCCCTATTTTTATTGGGTTTTTTTGGCCAAGAAATACATAATGTGATCCCCTTCTTAATTAATATAGTCAAACTATATCTTTAAAAACTGTCGACTTTTTTTCTCCCTTTCTGCATCAGTTATGTTTGTTGGATAATTGCTTTAGACACTCCTGATAGAAGCTTTCTCCTAATTTCTGTGTACCTTTATTCATGGATGGTTTTTACCCTCAGAGCTTATACTGTCATTGAGAGTGTGTTCTGTTTTTCTTTCCTTCATGCTTCTTCATGTTTATCTCTTTATTTTTCTCCTGCACTTGCTAAGCTAAACACGTTAAGCTCTTCTAGTGTCACTTGCCTACTAATCTACTAATTTCCTGCTATCTCTACAACCTCTATCTTGTTCTCATTTGATTTCCAGAACATCAGTGACCATGGTTACCCACATTTTTCCAGGTGAGATGTCACCATTACCTTGTGCAGTGTCATCAGGATTCTCTGTTTTGACCAAAAACGTCTGACACAGACCAGATTTCTTCTTGCCTTTTTTGCACCCAGATCATAAAACTTACTCAGACTGTGATCACCCAATGCATGACAACTGTTCTCTCCAGAATGTCTCATGTATCACCATGTCTGTGCTTTTAAAATAGGTTATTTATTGCTGAGGTTCTGGCTCAGCATTAGTCCACACTATTTTCTTCTTTTCAGCTCATAGATGTTTCTACAGTTCTCACAGAAGAATTGATGCAGCTGATTTTAGTAGAAGACTTGGAGTAGAACTGCTTTGTCCTTACAATCTAAGGATTATACTATTTTCTGTCTGATTTTCACTTATGGCCCAGAAAATGGGAAAAGAAATTTAGATATAAAATCCCCATCTCACATCTTTGATTTGTGGGGAAGGCCTGAGAACAATACAGCATTTCCTCATAGCTCAAGATTGCATTCACTTTCCACCTCCAGTGCTTTTCAGAAATTCAGGAATCTTACCTTTTGTGTTGATCAAGCAACCCTTTCAGGTTCCTTTCTCTGCTTACTTGGGTTTTAGGTCAAAGACAATTTAGGCAGTCGGGACTACGCTTATGTTGCCTATTTATTACAGACACTGTGTTTTGGTAAAAGCTGAACAGATCAGCTCGAATATATGAAAACCCATGAAAAGATGGATTCTGGTTTTATTTTGTAGTGATGACATTCAGCAGTAAGCTGTGTCCAGGAAGAATTATAATACACATCAGTACAGGATGTTAACTGCTCTGTCTGTTGGAAAGAGGAATTTCCTCTTAGTTTAGCTTACCTATTAAATTAATTCATGCTTGTTTCTTTTCCTTTTAAAGTGTGCTCACACAATTACAGTGCTGAAACTGGTGTGCTAACATCTCCAAACTATCCCAATAACTACCCTGTCCAGACGGAGTGCATATACACCATCACAGTGGGAATGAACAGACAGATTGTGCTGCGCTTTACCAACTTCACCTTGGAAGGGAATAAACGCTGTACAGACGATTACATAGAAATCAGGCAAGCATAATTATTTTTCTTGTCCTTATTACTTCTGGTTACAGAAGTTGTCCAAATCCACCTAGGCATGCTCAGGAACTATAGTTTTAACTACACACCTATGTTGTCAATGTGGGAAAAGAATTTAGCAGAGAACTTTAAAGGCTACCTTTTCCTCCTACCAACCTGCTCGGCTGCTGGCTTCCCAATTGGTAAATTCTATTTCTCAGAGCAAGTGGAGTATGTGAACTGTATTTCCACATGCTGCATTCTAGTTGTTTTCCTTAGTGCAGAAACACAGAGTTTTATTGCCTGTTGACATATTCTCCATGATATTTGAAAAGTCCTGTCAGCCAGGTGACCTCCCTGGAGGCTGGAAAAGGGAAACATTGCACCCATTTTTTAAAAAGGGCAGAAAGGAGGATCCTGGGAACTACCAACCTGTCAGCCTCACCTCTGTGCCTGGGAGGATCATGGAGCCAGCTCAATGTCCAGATGGAGAGTAGTGGCAAGTGGTGATCCTCAGGGGTCTGTACTGGGACCAGTGCTGTTTAATATCTTCATCAATGATATAGACAGTGGGATCAAGGGCACTCTCAGCAAGTCTGCAGATGACACCCAGCTGAGTGGTGCAATTGATATGCCAGAATGATGGGATGTCATCCAGAGGGACCTGGACAAGCCTGAGAAGTGGGCCCATGTGAATCTCATGAGGTTCAAGGCCAAGTGCAAGGTCTTGCACCTGATTTGGAGCAATCCCTGGTATCACTGCAGGCTGAAGGATGGTGGGATTGAGAGCAGCCCTGCAAATAAGGACTTGGGGGTACTGATGGTTGAAAAGCTGGACATGAGCTGGCAATGTGTGATTGCAGCCCAGAAAGCCAACTGTATCCTGGGCTGAATCAAACAAAGTGTGGCCAGCAGGTCAAGGCAGGTCATTCTCCCCCTCTACTTTCTCTTGCTAGACCACACATGAGTACTGTGTCCAGCTCTGGAGTCCTCAGCACAAGAAGGACGTGATCCTGCTGGGTCACCAAAAATGATCAGAGGGCTGGAGCACCTCTCCTACAAAGACAGACTGCGAGAGTTGGGGGTATTGAGCCTGGAGAAGACGAGGCTCAAGAGAGACCTCATTGTGGCCTTTCAGTACTTGAAGGTGGACTATAAGAAAGATGGGGACAGTCTTTTTAACAGGGCCTGTTGCAACAGGACAAGGGGTAATGTTTTTTAACTAAAAGAGGGTAGATTTAGACTACATATAAGGAATTTTGCAGGACAGAGACAAACATGAAGAAAGTAATATCTGCAGGAAGGTAGCTGCATGCCTGTAGTACAACTGCACCAAGTGCACAGCCTTCCTGCTGTGCTGCTGTGTGGGATTTGCACTTTGCAGTGTCAGTGCATCCATTTCTGTCCTTGTGAGCCAGCTCTCTAGATGAACCACATCTGCAGGATGCCAGTGCAGTTTTTCACTCTGAGCATGCCTTGAGATTCCATGACCTCGAGTACCATGATAAAACTCATCCTTCACATTTTTCCAGATATTCTGTATGGGTTATTCCTTGGTAAGTAGTGTCTTTGACAAGCAAACAAAAAGCTGCTTGATGAAGTTGCAGTATTGAAATTTCAAATTCCTGCTGAATTAGCTGTTTGGTTTTAGCTCTGCATATGAAGTGGAGAAAACTATGAAAAATTGAAAGGTGTTTTCAATATTTTATAAGTGAAGTATTTAATTTTTTTCACTTTAAAACAACAATCTGAGACTAAATTTAATCTACCTTTAATAGTTAGTACTGTAATTTGGGGTACACCTGAAATATAACAGGTTGGGGTTTTTTCCCCCCTGAGGACTGAAAGCATTCCTTTATTGCATAAATGTATCTCTGTTGTCACTGTAAAGAGCTCAGCAGCATTAAACAGGTTTGAAGATGTAGCCAGAACATGGCTAAGTGCAACTCAGCACATTGCTGCTGCCATAACTGGTTTTCCAGACTGTCTCAGCAAATCCGATACCATTAAATGGGGTTGCTGGATAAGTCTGAGGTGAGGTGCCACTCTGGTTTCTTGTCCTGAAGTGTCCTCTGATAAATTGCATTCAGTCAATTAAGAAAATTTTCATCTGACCACAGCTTCGGAGGCCAAGATACAAGTGCGGGGAGGTTTTGGCACAGTTCTTCAACTGTCAGTAACCTGAGACAGTGGGAAGCAGTTTAAATTCGGAGGATGACAGAACAGCAAGGTCTTAAGTAGAAATTTCTCTCAATCGTAGGTATAAACCTGTGGAAATCTGACTGAAAGTATTACTGTCCACTTAAAAAGTATCATATCAAGATCACACCAATATATATAGGTATAAATGTATTTATTATTGTCCTAGTGACCTGTAGGATATTTTTAATATGAAAGTGCTTGAAGATAAGGTTAGAAAGCAGTTGGTAAGCAGGTAGTCATCTTTTTTTATTCCCATGACACATGTGCTGGAAACACAGCAGAACATTAGATGTGCATCCTGATTACAGTATAAAAAAATATTACTGGAAATACTATTTAATTTTATTAAAAAAAAAAAAAAGGAAATAAGAGGTTGTAGAAACAATTCTGAAGGCTAAGAAAATATTCCAAAACATGCACCATATCAGTTCTGAGAAATGGCTTTCCTTGTGTGGTGGCACATAAACATTTTTTTCTGGTTTTGTGCCATGTTAAACTGTGAGAAGTGAACAAACTGTTGTTTCTTCAGATTAGAAGTTCACCACCGATGATTGCCACTTGGTAGAATACAGGGAAAGTCCTGCCTCTGCAGCACCAAGGCTACCTGAGAGACTTCTTGAGTCTATCATTGTATCAACAGACTGGAGAGGCTGCTGATGAGAGAGTCAATGCACCCAGCAAGCAGGTGCTTGTGGTAGGACTTCTTACTGCCAGTAGCAGGACTTTTCCGGTATTTGGTAGCTGTATTGCTGTGTAAGATGAAGAGCCAGGATTAATCTTTCCCAGGACTGAAAAAATACTAAGATTTTTGATTTGTTAACATTTCTCATGGTTTTCCTCTTTGACCCAAGGTTTTTACTGTCTATCATTCTAGAGATGGAGGCTACGAAACTTCTCCTTCTCTTGGAAAATACTGTGGTACAGATCTGCCTCCTGTGATAATCTCTCATGGTAACAAACTGTGGATGAAGTTTGTAAGTGACATATTTGGCACAAGAAAGGGATTTTCAGCAGAGTGGGATGGTACATCAGCAGGTAAAATCACTACATCGAGTATAAAACCATTTTACACATCTCATTTTTGATCTTTCATTTGTATTTAATTTCTCGCAATTTCCCCCACAATTTTTCTGCTTGCTGTCTTCTCAAGTCTGTGTGCTAATTATATAGCAACATAAATTCATGTTGTTAAGGTCAAGGATACAACTTTCTTGATCCTTAGGCTTCCTTTTTCTCCGCAGGGAATGATATACTAGGGAAACTAGATATCATGTAGCATCAACTTTCTCATATGTTTAGGAAAGCGGTAATCAATAATTTAATGCAGAGGTTTCATTTGAAGATTAGCTATCAGGAGCACTCTTCAAATTAGATGCTTAAGTGCTCTGGGCCTCTTCTTCTTACAACACTGTTGGCTAAATGCAGATTTTTAGGACATGACTGAAGATGGTCAGGGCATCTGAAGGAAGTCAGTAGTGTGAATCTTACACATCATGTCTAATTCTTTACTCTTCTAGGTGTTAAAAGTTGGTTTGGTTTCTTTGCCATTTCCAGGTTGTGGTGGGACTTTGATAACAGCTTCTGGTATCTTCATGTCTCCCAACTATCCAATGCCATATTACCACAATTCAGAGTGCTACTGGTTGCTTAGAGGAAGCCGAGGAACCCCATTTGAAATCCAGTTTGAGCAGTTCCATCTACAGTATCATCCAAACTGCCACTTGGATTACCTTGAGGTATGTACCCTGTGGCACTTTGTTCCATAGGAGGCAGCTATGAAAAGCAGGGAAAGACACACAACCCTGGTCTTCAAATGTTCGGAAGTGAATAGACCCAGAATACGAAAGCTCCATGATAACATGCTACCTTCATATCACAGAGCAGTGAGAGGTAAGGCAGCAGTTTCTATGTAGCTGCTGGTAAGAAAGGCATTTATGTCTAGATAGAAAGGTTACTGAAACAAGAATCTAGCTATGTTATTTGCTTTGTTTTATACCAAGGCCTTAGCATGCTGTCTTTGTAATTGCAAGCAAAAAGGCACCACTGTGTCAATAGCCCTTTTGTTAATCCCAGATTTCATATTTGAATTGTTGCATGAATTATTTCAATATTTTTACTAGAGTTGAAATGGAGTGCAGTTTTCCCCTTTTGGTGAATAAGCCCCTCAATACTCACCAGTATTTGGTTACTGGCTTCCTGTTTTTCCACAGATTTGCTTGTTTCTGAAAAGCCTGTCAGGCTTCCTCCGAGCAGAAGTAGAATTTAACCTCTTGTATACCCAATAACAATTCCCTGTGCAGACATTTGTCAAGGGCGAATTACTTGGATTTGTAATACCATCGGCTTTATTAAATGGTTGTGGGTTTTTTTGTTTTTTGTTTTTGTTTTTTTAAGGTATATGATGGCAACAGCAGTAATGCTAGACAGCTAGGTAAATTCTGTGGGAATCAGATACCACAACTCATCCATTCCAGTGGAGACAGTGTGTATGTAAAACTAAGGACAGATAGCACTCAGCAAGGAGGAGGTTTCTTAGCCAAATACAAACAGGGTAAGTAAAAGAACAGGACAAGAACATGTTTCTACAGTTCTCCTTGTTCCTGAAACTGCTTCTTGCCACCCATGATCTTACCTATTCATGAGCACAGGACAATATATAGAGCATATTATTGACTCAGATTCTCTAGTCTGCTACAGTCACAGAACAAAGAGAGCTAAAAATGATCTGCCCATCTACCCATGATGGAGATTATCTCCTTCGTAGAAGAGAGCTGGTGAGGTTACTCTACTTCATTTGCCTGCACCAGCGGCACTTACTGCTCCAGATTTAATCAGAATAACAAGTTCTGGAAGTCCATAACAGGGTAGACTGGACCAATCTCGCTCTTCTGCTCACTCAGTCTCCTGAGTTTTTAACAGAGAAGGCATGTAGAACAAGCTTCTCTGCTCTTCTAGGTGCTTGTGAGGCAGTATGGCAAAGGGTAAGCGAGTTACTTGGAGCCATCCTAGATCACTGTGGGTGCTTAACCTACTAGCCTATTTGGAACACTTCAAAAAGTTTCATTTTTTATATCTTACGGTAAGGGTCACATTTTTCTTGCAAACATGTTTTTTTCTGAAATAGTTCTACCTCAGAAATATTAGAATAAAAACATTGGGAGTAAATTGCAAAGTAACATGACAAATTAAAGTTATTTTGTTCCCAGTCGTAACCTTGAATAACATTCCAGCACTTACTTTTCTCCTTATGCACTCTAGCATATATGGTTAAAGGCACATTGGAAGGTATGGAATGTCACAACATACAAAATGATTAGCAAGCAGCTTTGCCTACCCTAAATATGGCATGCCCAAGTGATACAGATTGCTGTAGGTTTGTAGACATTAAGTTGTTGTAGGTTTGGACAATGGTAAATGGATTATGAAAAATAACATAGCAATTCGTCTGCACATGGCAGATACAATAATTAGAACAGTGAGGGAGTTTTGCTTCCCTCATTCCTTAAAGATATCACAGATTCATCTACCATGTGCTTTTCAGACTCAAAGTCAAGATGGTATATTACAAAAGGGTTCCCTCCTTTTCATTAATTAAACAGAAAAAACACTTTCAGAGCACTCAGCTGAGCTATCAGATAATGTGATCTACATCTTACATTCATTTTTAATTCCTGAAGATGCATCAGAGAAAGCTTTCAATGCCTTGCCAAAAGTTAAAACGGTGTAGAAAGTAGTGATATAAAATAAGGATACTCAGACACCAGACACATTTACGTGTACATGAAAGAAATGTAATGATGGATTGGAAAACACTGCAAAGGAAAACATGGTATCAGGTTAACATTCAAAGGCACCTTTGTGTCTGATATGTTTCTAATAAAGTCCTGATGGCAGGGGGTAGCAGATTTTACCCATCTTGCATTCTTCAAAATATATTGTGTGCTCTTCATCCTGCCCTTTCAGTTGTGTGCTTCAGTGTAGCTTTGTAGGCAAGCTCCTTTCCACCTGACCCTGACCTTCAGCTGTATCCTGAGCATTCTGAAGTCCTAAAAACAGATCTCACTGTTCTGTAAATCATATGGAAAGAATAAAAAAAAAAATTTGCAGGAGGTAAGTGTATTATCCCTAATGACAGAAAACAGAAGAGTTTCGCAAGTGAATCTCAGCTATTTCTGCTGTTCAAACACTGCAGATTTCCTATACAAAGCAAACAGCCTGTCCTGCTTCCTACCTGCACTTCTCTATGTATTACAGTGGTCTGCTCCAGATACACATTATATGCTGTCTCCACACAAGGGACTACCCATTTTGATATTTTGCGTCTTTAGTGAAAGCTGGATGCAGGAAAATTAACCTCCCCAATCTAATGCCACAATTATAATTTCACCATTTGTCTAATTTAGTTTCATTTCCATTTTCTCTGCACTTCAAGGAAAGTTCTCCCTATTTCTGGGGAGTGTCCCATTCTTATTCTAGGATGCCATTGGATGACTCATGAGGAAAATCATGGCTCCTTTTTAAAGAATTTCATGATCCTGGAGCTAGAAAATCCAAAATAAGTAGTGTGCTTTCTATTTGTTGTTTTAGCCAGGGATTATAATTTTTTTTCCCAATTTGCTGACATAAAGCACTGTATTTTATTAGTCAGTCTTTGTTGAGCACTCTCCCCAAATTGTTTCAAATGACAGGGCAAACTTCTATTACTAGTTAAAAAAAATTAGAGAAAACATGCTTCAGGAATAACCATGTATTTAGAATTAAAGGAAATTGGTCTCAAGTATGCATGCTACATATTTTGATGCATCTGCAAGTGTCAGGAAAGACGGATATAATAGAGCTGAAGGGTTCAAGTTTGGAAAGTTTGGATTTTGTATGCAACATGCAGTATGTTCTTCGATAAGTAACAATCTTATTTCTGCAGGATTTCTCTAATCTCTGTGTAAAAATATTCCTAACCTTGTAATGCTATCAGTAACTTCATTTAGTAATTTTTTGAGATACTGGGTTAAGAAGCATTGCACAAATATAATTTATTATCACTTTTTTTCAGTTTGCCAAGAAGTACTGACTGTTAATCGTAGCCATGGTATACTGGAAAGTTTAAATTATCCAAATAATTACCCATTAAATGAGCACTGCAGCTGGACTATCCAGGCTACAAAGGGGAACACACTCAACTACAGCTTCACAGCCTTTGATGTGGAAGATGGACCTGACTGCAACCGTGACTTCTTAAAGGTATGTACCCACATTCTAGAAACAAGAAAAATCAGGTCTTGGCCAATAAAGACAGCCCATAAGAATGCAGAACAACAATGGGAAATTTAACTTACCAAAATTTAAAATGCAGGTGTTAAGTCCAAGCAATTTGTCCCCAGTTCCTTTGTGATCAGAGGGAGTGCAGCATTGCTAGAGAGCACTTCACCCTGCCTTAACACAGGCATCTGCAGTGGGGAGGATGAAGCATTTTGCAGGTGCCTAGATTTGCTACTGAGAGCCTACCTACCACCTTAGACTAGATGCATGGTCTTTCACAGGTGAAGTGAGATGTCGTGCTTCTAGCTTCACATAAAGAAGCAGCAATGCCAAGATGAGTAAACTGACTGCAAAAATGCAGTGAGCCCAATTATTTCCCTTCTGTTTTTATCAGAGAGGGAGCGGGGAATGTTCAAAAACTTTAAAATGTGTTATTTCTGCAGTTTTAAAGAGGGTTGCTGTGTCTCCTGTTTATGTTTGCCTTTTCATAATTAATATGATTCTTTAAAGGGGCTGGAAGAAAATGAATTTACCCACAAACAAAATGAGACACTTTTAGAGAAATAAAACCATCCAGTCAGTCTAAAACCAAGTGCCCTTTATTTTTATTTGCTAAAAAAAAAAAAAAAGTTTGTAGGAAAACTGAAAAGATACTGCCTTTCAGTTTTGTACTTCGTACTGTGGGAAGTTGAGTCTATAGTTCTTCTATTTTGCTGAATCTTCAGCTCTTACCCTTGTACAGGATGCCAGCACATGGCTCCTGTGCTCTACTGAGGCTTTGCACAAGAGGAATTTAGATTTAGACGGATGTTAGAGAAGACTACTTACAGCCAAGGAGAGGGCTAAGCAATTCCGTCCACACTTCTAGGGATACTGACTTACACTGGGGTCTTGCAGAAGGTGCATCAACAGGCCTAGTGATGGGCTAATTTGTTCCCTCTAGATGTCCTCCCTCACTCCCTCCACTTCTTTGTTATGCCAGCTTTCACGGCTCAAAATTGGTAATAAACTGGCAAAAGTGGTGTCCTTCCAGCTTTGCTCTCTCTGTGGCCAGGAATGGGAAGAAAGAATTGACATGTGAAGAAAATAAACAAGGGAGCACTGTATTGAGAACTAACTATTAAACCCTGGTCCATTTTGTGAAGAGGCTGAAAAGGAAACATTGGAGCCAAGTGGAGACTCCAGTGCTAGTCTCAAGATGCCTAAGCCCTTGATCCATGAAAAGCAGGAGCCCTACACACAGTAGCCAACCAGTGAGGAGCAAGAGATTTGCCAGAAGACGCTATTCTAGACATAAGTCAAGGCTGGTGGAATAATGCCAGAGGCAAGGACCTGGTCCAAAGCACTTAAAAGAACAGAAATAAAACATATCAGAGGGAGTGAGGAGACAGGGAGTAGAAAAGTACTTGCATTCTTTGTCTTAACAATTTTTCAGTGCTTCCAATCAAAGAAAATACAGACTGAAAGAGGTATAAAGAGGAAAATGCAAGGGGAAAACAGAATCATGGAAGTGTGTTAAGGAGGCTTTAGTATGCAATTACTTACAAATCTTTCTCCAAATGCCATTAAGAAATACCACTTGGAAAAGATGTTCTCAACTGGTTGTTGCATGGTGCACAAATACGTGCCAGAGAGTAAAAAGGAGAACAAGGTTGAACCAGGCAGGGAATTGAAGAGGTTTTGCTCCCACCCTGTGTCTTGCGAAAGGGGAGTGTGTTGGCAAGGCTGTGAGTGCTCTGTGGTATAGGGGAAAGGGGAATCATCTGGAACAAGCGTGCTGTTCACTTTCTAAGCAGACTGCAGATATTTGGGACTTCTCTGTCTGAATTCCATGTAGAATCTGACACCACTGCAATTTGGAAAAAAGACTCATAGCTGCTCAGCTAAGATAAATTATTTTTCTGCCACAGGCTACTTTTGAGATTCTTTGATGGCAAAGAAGCCTAAAAAACCTAAGAAAACTCTGATGCCCTGGCTGAGTATAACACTGGGAAAATAGAGGTATAATCCTGTTTACTGTAGTCCAAGTGGGTGGTGCATGGATAGTGTGCCAGAGCCCTTCACCATTTTCTGGGAGGAAATGGGAAGCTGCTGCTCAGAGTTTCCGTGTAACTGCACTCGAAAACCAGAGAGGCCACTGGTGCTGATCAGATGCTCTTCCTCCCCAGGAGCTTTTAGGTGCCCCTTTTCCCACCTCCTTTTGGATTTGATGGCAGCAGCTCTCCCAACTCAGCCCCTTGCAGCAGGCAGCAACACCCTGCTTGTCTTCTTAGCTCTGGCAGCCCTGACAGTAGCAGCCCAGTGCTCTGTGGAAGCTCGCGGATGGCAGGCTTGGTGATAATATTTGTTGCTACTTGCTGGAAGCCTGGGGATGGGAAGGACAAGAGTTACCTGTTAGGTTGGACTAGGTGGTGATCACAGTTGTGGTGGTAAAGGGAGTAAGGGAAAGTGATATGAGGTAGAGAAGGACAAGATTAAGTGTTGCAGAGGTGTTATGGCAGAGAGCTGGCCTGTCTAAGCAGAGTACAATTCAGAAAGGGTAGTTGCAAAAAAAAAATAAATAGCAGAGCTGGTTTTAAAAGTCAATGGGAGAAACCGATTTAATGCATGTGGACGTATTTTTATGACATTGCAAATGTCTCGAACTAGAGCTCTGATTCTTTGGAAATACATCTGAATTCTGAAGGAGAAAATTATGGTGCTTGGTGGGGTGAGGACAGATAGAATGGGAAAGCTGTGTACCTGAATACTGCTGGACCTGGCCCGCTAGACACTGCAGTTTTGGTTCCAATAGCCATCTGGATAAGGGCCTGTTCTTCAACTTCATGTTTAATTATGACTTACACTTCTGACCCAGATCCACAGGTAGTGTACAGGAAGAGCATTTTGCCTCATGACTAATTCAGTCTGATATACACAGAATACATTAATTTGCTATTTGCTCCCTGGCTTAGTCCATATATGAGTCAGAAATTAAATACGTAGAATAATGACAAAACCAGAAGTTTCAACACACGGGTGTTCCTAGTGGTTTCCAGTTACTAAAGATACTATGATCACTTAGAGCAAATAACTTTTTCAATTACAGGACAAAGCAAAAGACAGTCAGATGCCCAAAGAGTTCACACAAGCACGAGTACGGTGCATGGCTGTCCCAGACTGAAATGCGGTCACAGTTGAACAATGAGAAGTCAGCCATGTATTGTGTTACCTATTTCCTATTACCCTTTGATCATGGGATGCTTCTTGTGAGCCAGGCTGAGTTTGCAGCAGCTGGCTGCTGTTACTTATGGTGAGCAGCATTCCCTCTCCCCAGGCAGCCTTGAGTGACTCTGATTTGATTTGGCCTGGGCAGGGCCTGCATTTCCACTGCTTCAGCATGGACAAATGATTATACCTGTGTCAGGTAGGAAGGAAAAAGCCCTAGTGGCAATTTTCTGCCCCTGTGCATAGGTATCAGAGAAAGGACAGTGTGGAAGGGAGGCAAAACTGCAATTTTTTATAACGTCAGCCTAGCGTGAATCTCTTATGAGCACTTTCTCAACAAATGAGCAGTGTGCAGTGTTTCATGGCCTGTCAAAGGATCTTGGCTCATTGCTAGTAATGCTCACAGAATGTGTGACATTTTGAAAAGAGTTTTACAGCGGAGTTTCAAGAATATGAGATGAAGTGCTTCTGATAAAGACATGTAAAGAAATGGCAATGCTATGATACAAGGCATAGCAAATAGCAGTTTCCTAGTGATGCTGCACTAACTGTAATTAGATTGGATGGTCTTTAAGTTATATTGCATGCTGTGGCTTGGCTAAATAACCTAACATTAGTCTTTCCTGAGGAATCATCAGGCTGTAGCCAGTGAGATATTGCAGACAATGACATAGAAATGTCATTCCTTCCTCTACATTCACCAGGTTATTACTGAACAAGCATATATGTAACTCCCCATCTTTAATGATGGATTACCTTCTTCTTTAGTATGACAGAACATAATCTCCACAGAGGCAAAGCTATTTTATAAGTAAGGAGGATGTCATGTTATTGCCCTGAA
Organism: Actenoides lindsayi; assembly: GCA_025331215.1. Classification (NCBI taxonomy): domain Eukaryota; kingdom Metazoa; phylum Chordata; class Aves; order Coraciiformes; family Alcedinidae; genus Actenoides; species Actenoides lindsayi. The sequence continues at coordinate 86,409 of WTSP01018621.1, forward strand.
GATCAGAGTCTTGCAGTAGGGCTGAAATTTACTCCTTTATTATCCAAGAAAAATATAATTTGAAAACCATTAATCTTTCTGTCCTTCAGTGACAATCTCCCTCTATGTTATTCTGCTCAGTAAGTACAACCATCCCTTGAATCACAAAATCACTGAATGGTTAGGGTTGGAAGGGACCTCTGGGGATCATTTAGTCAAACGCCCCTGCTAAGTAGGTTCACCTACATCAGGTTGCACAGGACCGTATCCAGGTGGGTTTTGAAAGTCTCCAGAGAACGAGACTCCACAATCTCTCTGAAGTCCGGTCTGTTTAGCATTTGCTTTTAATAAGTACAGAGAAGACCTTGCTCAGCCTTTTGCAAAATACCACCAGCCTGTTAGCAGATAGTAAAATGTTTTCATGTACCAAGACAAGTTTCAGACCTCTCTGAGTCTCACCCCTTTGGTCTATGCAGCACATTAGTCTAGCGGCGAGGATGGATTTATCACTGGGTGAATGTAAAAGAACATCTCAGGAGGTCAAACGACTGCCTGGTAACAGCTGTAGCCTTCCTTCTGCTGCAGGGAAGGACAGAGTTCCCCTTTGGGATGAAGCATTTGCTTGCTTGCTTAGAGTCAGTGTACTTTAGCAGTCCAGACTCCTTCAGCAGTTAGGCTCAGAGTGGTTAAAATACTGTTGCATCCTTATATGTGGAATATTATCAAATGAGTACAGTAATTAACATGGCATCTGCTCCTAAGAACTGTTTCTTTTCCTTCTGGTGGTAACAGGATATGTCCTTTTTTTTTTTTTTCTTTTTCAAACCACAGTAGCATTCCAGGGATGTTCCATAATATCCTTTTTCTCCATCTGGGAATACTGCATTAGATCATTGTCGCTTGCACTCAGCCGGTCATCCTCCTTTTTATTAGCTTATCACAGGAAAAAAAAAGGCTTACCCTGTTTCTAGTTTTACTATCTTTTATACATGTAATTAGTAAATATGTTTATACCATATTAGGAGATTAACATTATTAAATTTTATTTAGGACTGTGTCTTTTTAAAATGCTGCAGCAATTCTCCAAGCACAGACAATGGCTATGCTTATGGCCATGCACTGATATTCAGAATGTCACCAGTAGAATATCACCCTGGGGAAGCAGATGATATATTAGATATACCCACCCAGGTTCTGCACACAGACATCAAATTACAGCCTGCTGGCCAGACTGCAGTGGTATCCGTAAATGTATTAACATGCAAGCTGGCACCATGCCAGCCCATCCCTGAATTCCTTCAGAAGTTTATGGACCTCACAAGAAGTCCTTTAGTGTAGGACTATAAGGATAAAAGTGACAATTGTCCTTGGGTTTCTGTGGCAGGCCTTGCCATTGCTGCAGAAGGAAATCTTAGCCCTTGCAATGATTTTCAGTGAGAGATGTTGATACTCAGAAGGAGAGTGTCAGGCCAAAAAGCTGCCCATCCTAAACAAAGTTGGCTCAGGACTCTGATTTTTGTTTTCCCAATTGCCTGCATTGCCAGAATCGAAGTACACTTCAGCTTTTCTGTGTGAAAGGTTACTTAGAAACAGACTTACAAATACACACAAAACCCCTCACTCCTCAAGACAGCTAAATTTGCCAGTGATGAAAGGGTCTCATGGTGCCTACAGAAACTTCAGATGACAAGAATCATGAGTGAAGCCAGCACAAACTCTGCTCTTGGACTCACAGAATGAGTCAGATGTTCATGGACTCAGCATGCTCCACACCCTGCCAGCTCAGAGCAATATGACTTTGCCTGTACATTCAGGAAAAAGCACTGTACAATGAAGTGACTGTCAAATACTACCACATGATGGTAACGTCCATGCCCCTTGTTGGGCAAAGGGTATTTGGGACTCATTTAGTTGCAGCTGTATTCTTCTTTCCTCAGTTCTTCTTCAGTATTCCAAATTCTGCTGCAGAGCCCGGCCAGCATCTGTGAGATGATCTGTGCAATGAAGCGGCTTATCCCACTCAGCACAGGCATCACAAGATGAAATTATACGGTGGCTGGAGAAACCCCATCTGAATTGGTCAAAGCTCCCCCTTATCAAATGGAAACATCCTAATGACTCAGAGAAAACCATACTGGACTTCGAGGAAGGTCTTGTCCCTCTCCTCCTCATTGTTCCCATGAGCAGGCAGTTTTGCTTTATGGAATGCCCAAGAAGTAGGAATATTTCCCTTTTCTCCCGTCTTCCTTTGCTGAGAGCAAGCTGCAGCTCTCCTCAATTGCTGTAGTTAGCCATGACGCAAATTTTCTCCAATGGGGGAATTCCCAGAGAGGATCCCGCCCTCTCTGGCCTCTGATGGTGTCAGAGCAGCATAGCTTGAACTGGCAGTTCTGTTCGTCTGGGCTGGCAAAGCACGTGAGGAGCAGCACCCAGCCCTGCACAGAGTCAGGAGTGCTGCAAACTGCTCAGACCCTGATGGGCTTTTCAGAGCAGGCACACCTTCTTCATTCCCCCTGTTGCTGTGTCCCTAGGCACAGCCCTGACTCTTTGTAAGGAGCTCTTCCCAGAGTAGCAGCTTTCTGCTGAAGAGTAACTTTGGAAATATTGTTGTTCCAAGCTCCAAAGCAGTCCTGCTCTCTCCACCACGATGATTGGACTCTTGCTGCAGAGGAACTGCTCCAATTTCTGAGGTGCAGGCACTCCACCAAAACAGCCGCAGCCTCCTGAACAGGCATGTGTGTTCCCACTGACAAAAGGGCATGGATCTCCAAGCAGCCCCTTGGCCAGCAAAGGCAGGAGAGACACTTCAGGGACCCATTTGGATGCTAGCCATGACAGCAAACCTCTGCCGGTACCTCAGGGAGAGACATGGGGTCAGGAACAGGACACCAGGGCAGCCTGGGTTTGCTCCAGGCAATGGAGCCATGAAATTAAGGTCAAAGCACCCACAGTGGTTAGCAGAGGGGCAGGGTTTTTGGACACACTCTTGCACTGGACTTCCTTGCTTTCAGCTCAGCCTGCTCAGTCTGGTGTGCATGGGTGAGACTCCAGCACTGCCCCACTGCAGGTGGCTGGGACCTGCTCCACCCAGGCAGCAAAGTGATTAGATGGAAGTGCTCTCCTAATACAGGCTTGGGCATTTAAAATATCATTCTGGACAAATAAGGTTTTGAGTGCAGGTCTTGGGGTTGATCAACTAGGTGGATGTCTCCTAGGCATTCCTTTCTTAAACAGCAGTTGTTTCCTACTCTTATAATTAAAACAATTTTAAAATTTCATCCAAAGATACACTGTCTGCATTTCTTACCTTCTTATAATAAATCCAGAGCCTTGCTAAAGAAAATGATTGTTTTTATATCCTTTGCAGAAATAAACCTTTCCTAGAAAGACAGGAATGAGCAGGTTTGCCTATAGTTAGAAGTTCTAATTTTCTTTGAGAAGGTAGTAAATGGTAATGTAAGAGATGGAAAATAATTTTAACAAAGTATCACTGCAGTCCAATGTGGAATTTCCCTTTGCTGGAAACTTTCAAAGGCCCCTGATTATTTCAGGCTCAGGTTACAAGACAAAACATAGGCTCAGATACAATGCTTGCTATTAAAAACCTAGAAATGTATACATTTCTATATGTTAGGTAAACTCCAGCAAGATTAATCAGTGTGCCTATATGTCTAATGATTCATGATGTCAAATTCCATTGTACCATGGAATAAAATGATTAATTAATTAAAGTGTGTCATTTTGTGGAGACGAGACAATTGCCTACAGTGGTCAGAGCAAGGAGTTTTATTGCAGGTCATCTAAGGCATAAACATATTTAAATAACCACATTAAAACTTTGTTTAGAATGAGTTCTTAAGGAGGTTTGTTTGGTTTTTTCTAGTGGCAATTGCAAACACTTCACATCACGCAAGCACAAACATAACCTTATTTTGTTCTCCTACATGTGTAGAAATAACAAGGCTCTACGTAGTAAGTTGCTCAGTCTTAAGCTGCCTTTGTTTCTAGGAAAACTATCTCACCGTGGTACTAAACTAGCACAATGTGCCACATTCTGGAGCTTTAGTTTGGTTTTTTCCTCTGGCTGACAGACCTGCAGGTTCTTAAGCTTGCACTCTTGTTCTTCTAGAAGGAAATGTGTTGTTTGGAAATGGATTGTCTTTGGGGGTGTTGATTTTTGCTTTAACAATTAATGGTGATCTCACTTTGGAGTGTATTCTGTTACTTGAACAATGATTATATTGTCTGGTTTTAGCTTCATTTTGTTTTCTGGTAACATATTTGTTGCAATGCCATCAAAATTTCCTTTGCAAAAACTGACCTGTTCAGGAAGAGCTGCTCAGATACCCGTAGTTACTGCTTCCAGTGTTTAGAACAGTCAAAATAATACTATATCAGGTTTCTACTTCGAAGAAAAGAGGCATATTTGATGCGTCAGAATTGCTCTTTGAGGGTGTCCTAGAGGCTCCAGCTATGGGTGGGGCACTTGCAGGTATGCTGGTCTGATCCAAGGCACAACTTCTTTTTCCAAGCCTGTGAATACAGCTCAGGGCTATTGCTAGTCCCTGTAAAAAGGCTTTCAGGCTGCAAGCAACTTATTTCAAGACTTACTGATATAATTATTGATGTAATTACTCATTATATAATTTATTAATGACATCTGATAATAGAATTATTTCCAGTACAAGAAAATGAAAAGTGTCAGTATTCATAGGATGGATTTTCCCCTCATACGGAACTGAAAGTTTGTCTTTGACGACTCCATCATTTCTGGATCGAGACTATGCGTTATGCCTAACTAATGCATGTAAGCAGTTTTTTCCCAAGCAGGCTAGGCTGTGGGTTTTCCTTTATAATCATTTTCCTGATGAAAAACCATGCCTTTTCACAGAAATAAAGTTCCTCTAGAGAAATTTGAGATTTTGCCCTTAAAAAATAAATTGCTTTTCAACCAGGAAAACTGAACAGATGGAGTCCCATTACCTGTCTAAGGCTCCTGACAGGTTCACTTTGCAAGAAGGAATAAATGTGACAAGGTGCTTGGCTAGAAAAACGTCACTGCTTCAAGTGTGCCCAAACAGTACATGTACCAAGTTTCTTTCCTCTTATTTGTTTGAGATCTTATCTTTTTTTCCATGTGGCAGAAACTCTGTTTTCCAGTCAGCTCAGTCCTTGAGCCCTTGCTCCAGCTCTGGCAATCAGCTTCTCTGTGGCACAGGTCATGCTGCATTTCTCTGCTGTTCCAAAGAGAGACAAACAGCTGTGGCCTCCAAAACATCATTACTGGTGTCAGTGACATATTTCCAAGCTGAAAATGTAATACTAGTGACCACGGTGCCTCCTCTGGGAGTGCCACCCAAGCCAAACCCTTCCTGCAGCCTTGGCTAGCCTTGCTGTCCCAGCCCCACTCCAATATGCAGCAGATGGTTTTCAGCTGCCACTTTGCTGCAGGGCAGTCCCACAGCTGGATCCATCCCTTAGAGAGTGAGTAATTCCCCTTTTTACTTCTGTGTCAGCCTATATGCTTGCTCCTAGGCAGCCTGATAAGGGTTTCTCATTACAGTTACTGAGCCCATGCCTAGTAATTCGTCTGAACATACCACATCCCTGCCTGGGCCCTTTGCTGGGGTGCACTGGGTGCTGCCAGGTAATTGTTTCCCTTAAAGAGGAGAGGCTAAGGATCCGAACATGTGCTGCAGCTGTTTGTGTATTTTTGCCTGTTGAATTGTCTGGCAAAATCATTACGAAGCCCTTGGATTTTCTGATGAAGGCCCAAAGGTCTGAACAAATAAATTATGAAACAAGTATCTACACAAAAAGGAAGCAAGCACTTTCTTCCCAAGGAGGAGCTGGGAGGGAGCCCAGTCCCTGGTTCCTAAATTAAGTATGGTACCAGAGGGGCTAATAAACTGTCCCAGAATTCAATTGTCTTGCTCAGTCTAAGGGAGTACCTTGTCTCATATAGCCTGGGGAAGAATCTTTGCCTTGATTTGCAGCAGTTTAGGACAGCACAGCTGACAAAGCAGGCCCTTAAATGAGAAACACTATCTCAGAGATCAGAAAAGAAATCGTGGCTCGTGGGATCCGCTTTGAGCTTCAGTTTCACTTGCCTGTATCTGTGTAAGAGCAAAATGTAGTTTGAAAAGTTTCAAGTGCCCTGTGAAAACACACAGCTGTTCCCTTCATTTAGAAGTGAAAGACAGCTCGAAATTCTAGCAGTCGCGGTTCTGCTTCTCTCAATGAGTTACAGCTGGCCAGGCACTCGAATTTCCTGCGAAACTCGGCTCTGAACCCAGAGCCACGGGGCAGTGCAGCACGAAGGGATTGCCATAGCAACCATTCTTTGTGTCTTGAAAAACTGATGGACTGTTTTCAGGGGAAATTACATAGAAATGTGACATTCACTGTCTTACATTAAAAATAACACTCGATGAATCAAAGTTGCAGAAGACTCATGAAAGTAATTTGTTATTGTTGTTGGATTTGAAAGTTTCTGGGTGTGATTTAGTCCGTAGTTCTTTAGATAGGTTTTTCATTTGTAATCAGTAAAGCTAACAGCTGATCACTGAATATGTACATTAACATCGTTTTTGCTTCTACTTGGAGCACAAATTCATGATCTCCACAGTGATTCATTCTTCCTCATTCATATTTTCTGGTGTAAGATTTCTATGGCTTGCAGCCACAGAAAGATGAGTAGCATATACCACAAAGCTGTCACAGGAAGCAGTACTATTAAAAAATCTAATTGGATCTGACTTTATTTCGTTTTGCTGAACTTGGGCCATAAAAGAATGTGCAAAACTCTCAGCCTGGCTTGGAGGAAGGTCGTAACTGTAGTGCTCGGCATGGGACAGTTCATCTGTCTGTCAGGAGGTTCTTCAAACTTTATATTGGAGAAAGAATACAGATGAATTTTCAACTTCTTAACGTCTAATCTTTACGACAATTTCATACCTATTATCAACACATCTGTTCAAGGCTTTGCAAGAACTTCAGGCTTTTCTGATCTCACCTACAGAAATCATACCACATGGAGTGATAGTTTTCAAGTTCCAAAACTCATCTCATGCACTAGAAGATTGAAACCAAAAAAGATTCATGGCCACCAGCCATAAAACAGACCATGGAATATTACCATAGAATTAGTTTTGCAATTTGCCCCTAACTTCTAGCTGAACTACATTCAATTTATTTTTTTTTTTGTTTAAAAAAGATATTCAATTTACTGTCTGCTCGAGGGTTTGAAACCATTTGAGTAGATTTCCTGACCCCAACTACATATTAAATCAACAATGGGATTTCTGAAGATTCTGCAAGGCCAACATCTTGAACAGAAAAGCTGAGGGTTTAATTACTCATTCCCATATGTGTGTCTGCTAGAAAATGTATGCAAAAATTAGCAGCTATCGTGGTTATTCAATATTTACCGTAATATCATACTTCCATGTTATGTTGAGAGAATTCTTAGCGGAGTAAGAGATATTTGGGAGAGTTGAATGGAAAGCAAAGATAAATAAACCTTGGCTGTTTTTATAGAGATCATAGGTTTGATTCTTTGCACAGAGAGAACTTCATGATGATGGCTTCAGAACAGAGAAAAGTTTGTTTTGAAATTCTCAAAGGAAGCATGCCAAAAAAATCACAATGAGAATGTTCAGACATGGTTTCTGTGCCAGTAATTTGCTGGGTTGTGTTAGGAAGATGTGCTCTGTGAGACAGAAGATTGAACGAACTGTGGCAAAGTAAATGAAAAAGCACAAGGGCTGCTGTTTTCCTAAACTTTAAGAATCATAGCAACAAAAGTAGAAATAATAAAGCAACTCTTAACTTTAAAACAACTGGAAATCTGATAGTGTAAGTCAATTTTGCTAAAATGTATCACTATTTCCAATTTTGCAAAAAATTATACACCTCACCCCTGAAAAATGACACCGAGCGTTGGGATATTTGGTGAGGAACATAGATGCTTTCTCAGTATGATTTACTGGCCTTGGAAAAAGTTGCAAAATGACAATTTGAAAGACCCTTTAAACCTATTTGAAGACAATGAATGTAAAGAGGTGTAAAAGCTCTAAGAATCCACTGTCACTCCATCAAAACTTGTTGTTTTCATATAAATGTGAATATATGGCTAACTTCAGATTTCAAGATTTAAATACACAAATATATCCTTAGCATTTTATTTGTGTGTTTGTTTGTTTTCAGAGTGGTGATGTTCTCAGAGTGGGATGGAGGATTTCTCATCTGTATGTGGGGAACAGAGAGATTTTAAGGCTGGGTACATCTGCCAACACACTGAGTGTCAAAATACCATTGCACGGAATATGACTAGGAAATCAAACATAATGTGTTTCTAAGTACAAAAGTTCAGAAAGGATGACTCAGTCTACTTCTCCTCCAAAGCATAAGACACTAGCATATGATCATGAAACAGTAAATGAATATATGTGAAGTTTGCCCTGTGGTGTTTGAGGATTTACTTTCCTTTTGGTTTTCTGTTTGTCTTCACTACTCTGGGAGGCCCTGGGAATGCTGACTGCTGGGTTTCCTCCATCACAAGTTCAGTCAGTCCTGAAATCACCTGAGTGCAGTCTTAAAGAAATGAAGATGTAAACAGAGTTGTCACCAAGGGGTTTAGAGGCACTGAGGATGTTAGATGCACAGTCAAATCAGACCCATGACATTCCCTTTTACTTCCTATTTCAGTTCATTGTCATTTGCTCTTTATCTTCTTCCCCAGCAACCCCCAATACACACCAAAACAAAACCAGCAAAACCTTCCTACTGTATACAGTGTGCAGCCAGGTTTAAAGACATGTTGCAGTTATATTTGCTCATGGTTTCATCCAAATCTTAATATGCTTCTCGGAGCTCATAGAGCTGTGCAAAGGTTGTCAGTCCAAGAAGTGTCACTGTTTTTTCTTTGACATCCTGCACAAAACATGAAGAATTGGAGAGATGCTTTTTACTCACTGGGATATTTTTTATTTTATTTCAGCTCTATGATGGGCCTGATGTACAATCCAACCTGATAGGCACTTTCTGTGGACAGTCTCTTCCACTGGCAGGGAGTACTACCGGGAGCAGCCTTCATGTGGTGTTTTATTCTGATGGACTGAATGCTAGAAGTGGGTTCCAGATGCTGTGGCATGTTAATGGTAAGTTAATCAGGTTTCCTCTGGGAAGGTATGCCTTCTTCCCTGTATGTGTAATGGAGTCTCACCTTATGCCACCCTATGTCAGCTAGGTAGACATAACCCATTACAGTGCTAAAAACATTGCATTTCCTCACAATTTTATAAATACTTTCCCAGTGGATGTTTCTGCACATGCACACCTTCACTGATCATCTGATCAGAGACTCTGAGCTGTTAGTGAAACATGCTTTCATTTGCAGGAGTAGGCACAGGGATGAAGAATTTCTGCAGAATTTCTGTACTGTGCAGGAGATATGTGTTATTACACGGGAGTCGTGAGTGACTTGGGCTTTCTAATGGGAAACACTCAGCCCTCAGTTTGCCCCATTCCTATAGACTTGTGTTTTCTGGGCGGGCTTCTCTCTAGTTTTCTTTAGTGGTTCTTTTTTTGTTAGGTAGCACATTCACTTCCAGCTGCCCCCCACCCCCCCTCCTCTGCATGAAACAACATTGGCCAGGATGTGCTTTGAGTGTTTTTTCTCTTGTTCTTTCATGTCACAAAGACTGTCACAGGCCTCATTAAATAGGCGAGCATGCACACCAATTATAAACAAATCTGTTAATGACTGTACAACTGCAGACTGTTTGCAGTTTCTTCCTAAGTGAGGCTACAAATGCAACTTTTTCACTCTGCTTATTTAACAGCAATATTGGGCTGTAACGAGATTAAATCATGTGCCATTGTACATCCCATCAAAGAGGATCCAACCTTGAAAATAATTAAATTGCCACAGTTGCTCTGTCTGTCTAATCAGTTCACACCATTCAGCTTTGACAGCATTGTAAGGCAGCTGAAGTCGGCTGCAGAGGCCCCACTGCGGGTTGCTGAGGTGTATGGCACGCTATACGTTGTTTGAATAGGAGCTCCTCAGCGCTACCACGGACTGCTGGAGTTTGCAGGCTCCCAAAGGGCTCTCGTTGACTAGACAGGGGTGTTTCACATTCAGCAGAGGTCAAGGAGCATTTCTAGGCAAAGGAGGGTCATAGGCAAGAGGAGTGAGATGTGTGGCAGAGGCCAGCAGGGGAAGAGCTGCAGCACAAAGGTACGTTCTTGTGCTTCGAGGTGATGTCATTCCGGGACTGCACAAAAGAAGCAGCGGAGGCTTTTATGCATAGCCAGATGACATCAGCTCCATACAGTAGCCATGGTGCCGGGTTAACTTGCTTTTCTAAAGCTCTCAAAGCTTTCCAGAATCCGCCTGTGTAGTAAGCACTCTTGTGCTTTCCCTTCACGTCCGCCTCCAAACATTTCCCGGACTCTCCACCCCCCTGCACTCCTACTCTGCACTGACACACTCACTTCTCTGTCAGACAGCACTGCCCCTCTGTTAACTCCTGGAAACTAAACTGCAGCCTAACACTGCACAGGGGCCAGGCTGCTAATGTGGGTCTGTGTCTAAGCAGCAGAGCAGGATTTGTGGGTTCAGAAAGGGCTGGCTCCTAGGGAATGTCATTGCTGGCTCTGAACATCACAGCTGCAACTCCTGACAGCCTGTAATACGAGCACAAGCTCCTCTAGAGCTGACCACAGCTGTCATCTTTTTTGTTCGTTGCAGGTGCTTTATTTTTTTCTCGACTGGTGTCATGCACACAAGTATGGATATTCCTCTCACCCGTAGTGGCTGTGATGTCTGAGTGTGTACCATTGCCCTAGACTGGATAAAAGTAGCTATGTTCCCCTGGTTGGGGTGCTACATTTGCATCTCCCTTCTGAAAATCTTTCAAATGCACACACAAAAAAATAATTATTGGAGAGTCTCCTTGTCTAGGGGAACTCACCTGGAGATGCAGCCTTTGAGTTGGGTATTCCAGAGTGAAGCATTCAGGTTCCCTCTTCCCTGAGGGCAGATCCCTAAGAGAATCAAAACCTGGATCTGGTAACATCTCACCTGACAAGAAAATAACAAGGCTAAATATATTGCTGAGAGAAGAGCTTTTACTTCTGCTCAAGTGACAAATGTGCACTCTAGAGTTCAAGCTGCTATGAACTATCTCTCAGGCTGTTCCTGTGCTCCTTAACTGGCAGCTGTGAAACATCTATGAGATATGTATCAAGGACATTCACATGCTTTGCTGATAATAGAGAGCAGCACTTATATTTGCCACCATGTGCCTGAAACATTTCTCTTCACTCTTTCCGGCAGCTTTGCTCGCAATTCTGAGGTGATCACAGAAAGCCAAAAGCTTACCTACCACATTACCACATAGGTAACTGACCTGAGGAGCCCCTCCTGCCACACATGACACAAATTTGAAGTGTTTTGATTCTAAATATTTACATCTGATCTTTTCAGTTGATGAGCCACTGGTCTGGGTTGCTGAAGAAAGCCCAGTCTCTGGGCTTTCCCAAAGACAGAATTAGTAACTGATCTTAGGAGAATGCTGTTATTTATGCTTCAAAGTGTCCTATATAATTTTAACTTGGATGGAAAGCTGTAGTGCAAAGACTTCAATATAAAAGTTGTTGTGGTTCTGAAATAACACTGTTCATCTAAGGAGCTTTCGTTGATGAGTCTGGATTTATGACTGATTTGGATAAATCATGAATGTTTTCTTCTGCAGCTAAAGCCTCAAAGGGTTATTCACCAGACGAAAGCTTGAATCTGCAAGCTGCTCATTACACTTTTGCTATTTATTAGGAAACAATATAGGCAAATATATTTGGGGGCATATATTGGCCCTTTGAGAAAGAACAAAGTCTTGGTAACAGTCTGGATATTGCAAAGATGGCATGCCAACTGAATTGCTTTCCTTAAAAAAAAAAATCAGGAGGCCAAAAGGGCAAAGGTCTCTCAGTACAAAATTACACCAGTGACAACTGTCACTATCTGAGAAGACATATTTCCTAGACCCGTCACTTACCTTATTAAGCAATGTGCATGTAGGAGCTGACTGCTTTATATATACATCTGCATTTCATTGGAACCTTACTCATTCAGCTGCTTGATTGTCAGTAGAGCTTATAAATTCAATTGGCTTTTCTCAGCATAGTCAAAATTTGCACCCACTATTCTGTTTTCTGTGACACATTAATTCCCCCTTTAAAAAAAAAGAAAAGCACACTACTGAGAAAATAATTTTTTAGCTCCAAAGTATTGTATTGCTCTTTTCCTTCACAGTCACCTTTTTTCTGTTGGATTTCCCTAAGAAATGACTGATGGACAGTGTGTGGAGAAAGCCACTTGGTTCATGAGAAGGGAAATTTTTGTCAGTCTGATCTGTATTTTCAGACGATGAAAATTATTAATAGGCATAAAATAACTAAAGACTAGGGTTTCCAGCATATGTGTCACGTAAAACATGAAATAGTTGGTTAGTTCTTCAGGGAAGAATAACAGAAACAGAGATTAGATTAGCATGCAGAAGCCATTCACTGCAGACATTTGCCAGGCATCCGTTAGGATTGCTGGAAAGAAGATTGCATTGCAGGTCAATGAGGGAACTGAGGCCCAGATTTCTTAAGCCTGAATCATAATTCTCTTGTTGATTTCTTGTGCAGCCTTTGACAAATTGCTATTTGTTCGGTTTTCAAAAATGACTGTTCTTTTTCAGTGTCTGTCATATTAAGTCTAAGGATGCACACGGTCTGATCTTTTTGAAGTCCTGAGCAGTTGTTTTGAGTTGTGGGTGCTACCGTCTTCAGACCTGGCTTTTTGTATTGATGTCTGGCTATTTAAAAACATAGAAACTTTATGACAGCTGAGGATGAATTCATTTCTGTTCAGCAAGCTGGACCTCCCCCTCCCTCCCAAACTAGAATCTGACAATTTTTTCTTAAAATACTTGTTGCTGAACAGTTCAAGCAATGTCTGAGAGCTAGAAAACAGTGCTTTTTTAACACTTAACACTACCAGCTAATATGGGAACTACGGCCATTCAGTATCTTGGAGGATTCAGCTCCTGTTTAAATACCTAAATTTCCCTTTGTGACTCTGGGTCACAGTAGTCTATTGATCTTACTGTTTTCAGATTGGAACATGTTGAAAAAAATGCCAGAATTCAGGAGGCTGATAAAACAAAAATAATCAAAGCTACAGAAGTGATTAACAAATCAGAAAGAAAACAAACCAACACAAAACCAGAACAAACAAAATCTCTCATTTGAATTTTTACTCTCGCACTAAAAAAACCCCAGCCCTCAGCACTAGATTTATCCTACTTGCTCTATTGGATAATATTCTATGAATATGCCTGCACAACAAATAGAACAACTCCTTTCACTTCCCTAACTCTGAATTTACAGGAACAGTGCCAGCTCACTTTAAACTTTATGGAAGGGATTTTTCCAGCATGTGACTAAAACATACCCATGAATAAACCTGAAAATCTTGCAAATAATAGAGGTTTCCACAGATTACTACTTCTCTGTTCAGCTATAATTATTTATGAGAATAGGGATTCTTCTTTGGTTAATGAACACCATCTGCTAACCAGACTGGCAGTAATATGGAAAGATCTGCAAATAATCCCTTGCACAATCTTCAATGAATACTTAGATTTTGGCCAGAGGAAAACAAAGACACCAAATAATATGTTTCCTGAGCTTTCTATTTGTTGTCTGATTTCCTAGCAACTAACACCAGGTTAGGTAGTTGTTTTAAGCTTTTTTCAAGGGAATTCTAGGACCTTTACACTTCTCCCCTCATTTTTTTCTCAGTTTAACTGCAGGGATGAAGTTTCCAAAATGACAGCAAGGAGGTCTGCACAAACTGAGCATATGCTGTATGCAGTTCAGCTGCAAGAAACTTTTCTGCAGTGCAGCTGTCCATATGTCTGTCCACATACAGCAAGACCAAGTATTTCTGTGCTGAGAAAAACTTTTAAAGATGTTTCCCCAGGAACAGAATGGTTTCAGATTATTCAATGTTATTTCAGTGAGTGACGAAATCAGGCAGCAATTTATAGGTTCTGCTTCTATGTTTTCATTTGCCCCTAAAGACCAAATATTTTTTACTTTCTTGCCATAAACAGCACAAATCCATTTATTTTAAGTGAAGCAAACTCTAGTCTGATGTTTGCAGATAAATATAAACACTGGGAGAAGATTTGTATTCATTTAATGGTGACACCAGAGATGGAAGAAGTTTAATTAGCTGAGATGATTACATCATCATTTAAACTTTTCCTACTTCAGTATCTTAATAAAGTTGGCAGGGTACTATTGTAGGGAAATTACATTCCAGGTTAAATAAAAATTTATTTCTTATCTTGCTCAAAAAATAGGAAAAGGTTACAGTACATACAGATGCATACTTCAAAAAAACACAGGACTGGCATTTCTCCTGAAGTTTGCCTTTTAAATGCAAAATTCATACATATATTCATATATATTGATATATGTATATAAATAAATATGCATCTGGATCTACATCTTTAGCCTGCACACCATTCATATGAATGTAAATTTTTTTATATCTTTTCTGCCTATTTTAAGTATCTGCCAAGGCAGATTATAAAGCCTAGTATAAACATATTAAGGCAGGGAATCTGTCTTCATGACACACAAGTAATATGAAAAATAATTGCAGTTTAATTGTCCCTGATGGTTTGTATCTGTGATCCAACTAAAGAAAGGGATAATGCTACATAAATTTTGAAGAAGACACTGAATACATCAGGGTTCAAATTCTAAATTCACCTTTTAAAATATTCAGGACAAAAAGTCTGTGAATTCAAAAAAAAAGGACCCATAATATTCCAGGAACTGAAATATAAGATGCAAAGTCAGTAAATCAGTTGGACAATTATTTTTTTTTTTTAAGTTTTTCTATCGTTATTTTAGTGTTTTGGGGTGGTTTGTTTTTTTTCTTCATTTTAGTGTTCCATAGATGTAGCAAGTTTAAAGGCAGGGACATTATTATGTATTTCTGTAAACATTTTTTAAGATTACCTGGCACCTATATCTTTTAAAAAGCATGACAGAACTGATTCTTATCTCCTCCATATAAGAGCAGAAACATAATATATAGACTTTCTGGCTATTGGTCAGAGAGTTCAGAGATTATGTTTCTGCTCTACTATGGAGGTTTCTGCTTGCATATGCAGGTCAGTCAAAATAGTTCAAGTGTGAAGTTCACATATTTGCAAAGATCGGTGAGTCCTTTATTCAGATATTAGTGAATACTTAGGCATAAACTTCAAGCAATATCCTGTCTGTTTGCAAACAATTAATAAATGATTGGCAACGCGAGTCCAGCACATTCATTGTAAGAAATTAATCACCTGCATTTTACTGGAGCACTTGAGAAGAATCACTTCTCTTCTAGCAAAAAGCCTTTTCTGGCAATATTTGTAGTTGCAAGAAAAGAAATGGCACATTAACAATGGTTTGATGTTCTTTATTCATGTGCTTCATGTACGTCATCCAGAGAATATCGATTGAGCTCAGAGAAAATATAAACCACTCCTGGAGAGGGAGTGTGAGTAATCTGAATGCTACCTGCGAGAGCTGCAGAGAAAGAGAGGTCTGCACCTCAAAGCACAGCACACAAGCTTTCCACTCATCTGAGCCATTTTAGGTTTAAAAAGAAAGCACAGCTTTGTGGCTATCAGGAAACTCTTCGTAGGAGAAGCTGAGTCATAACTGCCTGTTTAGTTTTAAAATGTTCCCAGCTTTCTTCAGGCTGAGATAAATAGCAGTTGGCTTTGTTCTTGCCTGCTGAAAGTCCCCTGCCTCCCTGTTCCCACTCCCTCAAGGAGCCAAGCCATCAAGTCTGTTTTTTGGGAAATCTTTCTGTTTCCCAAGCTGGTGGCAGCTTTCCCCTCCTGAAGTCCATTCTCAGTGGCCATTTCATTCCTGCTGCTGAGGGAAAAGAAAGAAACTCCTGCAAATTCAGCTCTAAGTCTCCCTGCCTGCCAAAAACCTTATTTTTTTTAATTTTTTTTTTCCTCCAATTGTAAAAACCCAACGACCTGGCTTCTTTTGAGGAAAATTAGGCCATCTTCTGTTGGCACTAGGAAAAAAAATGGGGTGCTGGGTTACACTGAAGCTTTCTTCATCCCCGTCTCTCTGCTGAAGTGTTTGCAGACATCAAAGTTTCAAGGGCTTAACATTTCCCCAGGGGTGCTGGCAAGCCCCAGGGAAGTAAGTGTACTACCTTTTTCTGTTTCCAGAGGCACTGAAAGCAGGATAGGTTTCAAATAGACTTACAAGCTTCTCTTACTCCTTGACTGAGACATTGACAGCTGGACAGTGTAATTTCATGGCTGTGGGGCAAAACACTTCAGGGTTGTGGAGCATCCTGTTCATCAAGGTGGAGAAAAAGGCAGAACTAAGTTCCTGTGAGGTCAACCTCAGCTATGTAAAGGTTTAGCTAGCTGTCATTCAGTTGTGGGAATCCTAGTGCTTGAAAGATGTTTTTCTGGTGGGCACTGAGTGATGAACTGAGAGATATGTGTTACATTGCTGGCATGGTGGGAGTCTTCCTCACATCTGCATTTAGATGGCTCTTTTTTAGTTTAATAGAGCTTCTTACTGCTTTGCTCCATTTCAGACCTGCTGCTCTTTCCTCTCATAGATTTGTATTTGCAGTCCTATAAGTCTTAGAGCTGACTGTGGCAAAGCCAAACGCAAGATTTCAGTGAGGAGCTGAAATACACCATGGTAGAGATAATAGCAAATGCTTTTGGGGTTTAGCAGCCACCCTTCAATAACCACCAGTTTGTCACAGAAGGTGTTGAGTAAAGTATTTGCACTTCATTGTAGATCTTGATTTATATCTTCCTGAAGAAAAAAAAATAATTTTGATTAGAGCAATGGCCAGAGATACCTTGTTCAAGTTGCAAAATAGTTGAGCAGATCAGAGGGGTAGTTTATTTCATAGCATCATAGAATCATAGAATTGTTTTGGCTGGAAGAGGCCTTCAAGATCATCAAGTCCAACCTCGTTCCTATCAAAAACCACTAAACCATGTCCCTAAGCACAACATCTAACCGCCTCTTAAACATCTTCAAAGACAGTGATTCCACCACCTCCCTGGGCAGGCCATTCCAATGCCTGACAACCCTTTCTGGAAAGAATTGCTTCCTAATATCCAGCCTAAACCTCCCCTGGTTCAATTTCAGGCCATTTCCTCTTGTTCTGTCACTTGTCACCAGGGAGAACAGACCAACTCCCACCTCACTACAACTTCCCTT
>WTSP01018622.1:6166-17958 GCA_025331215.1 Actenoides lindsayi
CCCCTGGGTGGAGTCGGGAACCTCCCTATTTTTTTCTCTCTAGGCCCCCCTGTTTAGATACAGGGGTGTTCAAAAAAACCCCCACAAAAAGCACCCTTCCCGTGTTTTTTGGGGGGGTTTTTCTCTCCCCCCCCCCCCCCCCCCCCCCCGCATTTGCCTTCATGTTTCGTTCATTATGGTATTACTGGAATGCTGAGTCTTTTTGACATTTATACACTCATGAGGACAGCGGAAGGTCTAGCTTGCACTATTAGATGCAAATTACATCTAATATCCTATACCTAAATACATCTCAAAGTACTGTCTTAAACTGACAAATGCCAAGAAATATAAATTGAAAGTAACTTTGGATCATACTGACATGAAAAACACCATGCCACAGAGATTTAGGTGTTGAATATTGACCTTAACTTTGCATTCTCTGGCTGCTCCTTGATGAAGTCAAAAGCTTAATATTAGGCTTTTATTGTATTCATTAGCAATCTTTTATATTGTGCTGGAGCTTCTTGCCAAGCAAAAACGAATTAAAATGTGTGTTGTAACACTAAGAGGTGATATAAATCTTTATTGAGTCTTTATCTCTTTTCACATTGAAGGCTGGTTAATCCTTCCCATTTTCTTTTATGAAGGGATAGACAGACCACACAAGAGACAGAGGGATGAGAGTAAATCATATCATCTCTGACCAAGAAGTAATAGAAGCACTGAGCATGTGTGGTTCTGAGATACACAGGGTATAGCTAGCAGATCATACACAACCATAGCATCTTTTTGACCAGAAGTAATTTCCCTGTGTCTGCCAACGGTGTAGCTATCGCTTTATTCGTCCCTATTTTGCATAATAGAGCAGAAGTTCTCTTTGTAGCCTCTAGACTCTACGTGTTTGTTTAAAGAAAATGGAAATTACAAGAATCTACTAAATTACAAGAATCTACTGAATGGCTATGTTCGTACCTTCCATACGAAATAGATCTTTTGGGAATTCCCAGGATAAACATTGCCATATTATATGATGAGTGCTCTCATCACAGGGACCAGGTTATGGCTGACAACCTCTGAAAATCTGTGTTCATCCTGAAGCAGATGAACAGCCACTTCCATCTGCATTGTATATGGTGTCGGGGTAGGGCACAGACTGAGTTTGAGACTCTTTTCAGCTTCCAAGGGTCTTTCAGTTCCTCATTGCTTATCCTCAGGCAAATGAAATGACCACAGAGCTGCAGGTAACATTGTCAGCTGGGGGAGGAAAGGCAAATTCCACATGCTCCTTGACTTTGCAGAAAGGAATGCAGAATTCAGGGAGTTTAAAACCCAAAGCACAGTTGAGGTAGCCACTCAGGAGCCAAGTCACAAAGGATGTGTCATTCTCAGAGGAGCCATACTGACTTTTCTGCTTTCTCTCTGACCCAAAGAACCTTGGTTATTTTCTGCATAGCCTGTTAGCTCTGACCACCAACCCAAGAAAGAAGAAATCCCTTTGGAAGAGGAAGGAACTAGCTTTCATCTCTCACTTGCTGGGAAAGCCACTACCTTTTAAATAAATACTGAGTCTCACAGTGTTCTTCTCCAATGGAGCTGTGAAAACACTTTGTGTTTTCTGGGGGCCTGATCTGGTCTACGTGCAGAAGCTCCACGGGGATAATGCTTACCAGGTCAGGAAGACTCTGAAGGTCTTCAGTGAAGGAATGCCTGCTTGATACCCAACGTGGTCTTCAGCGTGAGCTTTGCAGTGCAATTTTCAACCATGTCAAGCCATCAGCAGTTTTGCAGTTGTGCGGAAGTGAAGCTGTTTGGGAAGTTTAAGGTCACAAAAGGCAAAAACTCTGAAGAGTAGGTGCCTTTGATGCTGATGCAGCATCTGAACAGAGGCTTTCAGGAACGACATTTTGGATATAGTTACCAAAACACCACCCTTTCCCGAGGTAGTTGCCTAAATCATTTTCTTTCTGTTTATTTTCAGTTTGGATTCAACCTTAAATCCCAGGCCAGCTAACAACTTGCCCCTCAGCAAGACTTGTGTGATCTTGTACTCCGTGAGGTGAGCTTTAGCATGAAATTGTCCCTTTAGTCACCTGTCAGTTCTCTGTACAGCCAGCTAGCTCTTGACATCTCAGCTTTGCAGCTGTTCAACCATGAGAAGAATGATTTAAAAAGAGGAGGTTTGGGTCTTCTGAATATGCATAGTGCATAAGAAAAAGGGTGTGCTTGATGCAAGCCCTCTCACAGCAGACCAGTGTGCTGAGGTGTACAATGGTGAAGCAAGATACTTTGAGGCAGGTGCTATTTCCAGCTGCAGGTAAAATCCTCATTAAAACCAGATTGCTATTCATTCAGAGAAGGCCAGAATTTCCTCTTGTAGTAATATAGGACGTAAAACATTTGCCTAGCATAAGGAGCACTGCGTAGTTTAACTACAAACTTACAAGGTTGACTGAGGTTCAGATGAAGGGGTCTTTCTAAGTAGGAAAAGTGTCTCTCTTTTATTGCAAAGATTGTATTTTCATAGCAATGCTATTATCTTATATGCTCATCTCTGAAGAGCTTGCTTTCTCCAAAAGCAGGAAATTATTCTGATAACAAAGAAGAGTACATTTATGCAAAAATGCACCTACAAAACCACTTCCTTTGAAGAAACAACATAAATTATAGGGCAGAAGCTTTTTAGGCATCTTAGGTACTGGTAAAAGAATTAGACGTGATCAGCACAGTAATACAATGGATACATGGATATGACTTCAGGAAATGGAAATACCTAGCGGAGGCTCAAGCTTTGTCTTCCTGACATTATAAAGATCCAATATTCCCACTGCTTTAGGAGCACAGGCCTTTTTCCAGTCCTTGATGTAAGCTTCCAACACTCTGTGGGCAATGAAGTGTAGCCACGTTGAAATCCAGCAGCGTACTCCGGCAAGCATAGACAAAATAGAATAAATTCTTAACAACTCCCTGCAGATCTCCTTACTTGGCTTTGTGCAATGACATACCATTTCTGAGGCATCTTCAAAAGAGGTGGTTTTGTTTACAGCACTTAGCTAAATACTTTGTTTTACATTGAGCATTTCCTGTTATATTTAATATTCGAACAAGGAAATGGGCACTATCTTTGTGCTTACAGAACTCCAGCGTTGCGGTGGGAGGTGGTTGGGTTTTTTGTTTGCTTTGAAATGAATTCTACTAAATTCTGTTTCTTGAGAATTTTAATTTGATTCACCAGTTCCTCATCCATAAGAGGATTATTTATTTAATGGGAATACTTGCTAAGGAAACCAGAAGATATTGGACTCGTTAAAACTCATAGATCCCTCCCTGGGAAGCCATTCCGATCTACTGTCTGGGGAATTTCTGAGTCAGATTGCATCCACACAATTTAAATTAATAGCTACTGATACGTATATATAGCTTTCATGAATCTCCTGAACCCCGTTTTGAACCTAAATGTATACGTACATTGGGAGAGTCTGTGCACTGATTGCAGCAACGAATTCAAATAGCTGTGCTTTGAGCTGATCTATCAGATCTCAGTATAGTGTCAAACCCTAGGCGTTTTATGTTCATTAGATGAGGTTTTACCAGACCATGCTAGACTATGTGGTAAGGCTGACAGTGGTTTAGTATACAGCAACCTGTGGGAAAAATTTTAAGCAACGATAAGACTTCTAGGTGAGATGTTGAAGGTTCTTGTCAGGGTTTAGGGTGAGGGCAAAAAAACCCAGGACGGTTATAAAGAAGTGCTTTTGAGATTTAATGAAATTTCATACCCTTTAGTCTGTTTGTAATCATGAACAGAATTTGCCTACACGTCACCTAGCTTTGGCACTTCACCATCGGCGCTACCTTACACAAGGGCAGGGAGACCTGTCCTTTACTGTGTTGCACTCTACTGTGCAAACTTCATTAAATGTGGCTGCTTCCAGAACATGCCAAATCTACAAGGATTATTTACAAGTTCGTTAGTAATCAAAAAATTGCTGAGCTCTCAAAGTCGTAGCTAATTATTGGAAATAATTAATATTTCCAACTGTATTAGTAGTACTGTCTGCTTTAGAAAGACAGTCAATGACTTTTCTGAGCTGGTAGGGATTCTCAAAAAGATTAGTTCTGATGATCACTCTTCCTTCCCTTTCCCCAGCTCTCAAAATCTCATGCAGCTTTTTTGCCAAGAAGTCATAGGCACAAGTCCAAAGCACAGTTTCATCACAGAGTCATAGAATGGATTAGGCCAGAAGGGTCCTCTAAAGGACCTAGTCTGCCTGTACTCTTTAGAAGGTTATACCAATTGTGTGAAGATACACGGGTGGAAAAGTAGAATAGAGTGGACTTTTGATCTGATAATTGCGATCTTTGATTTCTGAGATTCATATGGATTCTGCATTTACAAGTCTCAACACAAACAAACTACTCCTTTTTATTGACTTGGAGGGTTTTAGTAGATAATTATTTCATCTGTCTATGTCCACAGCTATCAAGAAGAGATATTCCGCTTTCCTTCAATGAAAGCAAGACTAAGGTGTCAAAAAAACCCCAAACCCACAAGTTTGTTTTTTTTAACAGAGGGTGTTCAAAGTCACACTTGCAGAATGGTTAGGTGAGGGTAAACTTTTGGCTTTGAAAGCTACATTTCAAGACAGCCAAATAGCTAGTGTCTCATTACTTTTAGACCTCACAACATAAACCAGAACGTTTTCGCCCCATTTAACAATGGTTTTAACAATGGTCTTTTAGTAATCAGAACATTATCAAGATTTTAAAGAAGCAGGCTATTTCTTCCTCTGAAACTTTTAGCAAAAGTCATCTATTATGGAAAAGGTTCATAGCTTGCTTTCAAGATAGTAGGTAAGGCAAAGATTATCTTGCATTTTGTTGACAAGATGCATAGGGTTCAATGTCTGAGAATGATTTCATTGCATTTTAATAATCAAAAGGAAATAATTTTCAGGTGTAAAAACAATCCTCAGAAATGCATCTCCACAGGGATATCTCCTGTGCATTACACAAATGTTTTCTCTTATAAAACTAATTTTTCTTGTAATTTTTTACTAGGATTCCTGGATATTTAATGGAACTGTAGGGTGGTTACAGGAGAATGAATCTAGAGCAAGAAATTCAGAGGGATATGACCACAATTACCTGCTTTAAGTCATTTTGTAAAGTTAAAAATAGTACTAAAAAATAAGATAAAGTCCTTCTGGAATAAACAATAACAAGACTTTATAATTATAGTCTTCCACAGACAAGTTATTGCTTGTGAATATCACTTAAAGAAAAGGAAACTGTCAGCTCCATGTCCTTAAGCTAACTGAAAAGCACAGGTGGAAAGCATTTAACTGAATATAGAGAAGGGAGCATTGAACTTGTTAACGTTTGGCTTCGTGTTCTTCCAAGATTCCAGAGCAACGTGGGGAAAAATAGGGTGCAAAATGTTGTACATCAATTCTCTGAAAGCCACTAAGTAGTTTAGAAGCAAAGAAAACATGGGAAATGTGATTGCCTGCACAAAAGATCCATTTTAAAGATCTATTTTAATATATATTTCCCTGAGAATGTTTAGTGGGGATAATGTCTCCTCCTTTAAAAACGCAATGATGCAAGCTACTGATTTGATGGCTTTTTAACCGAGTGCCAAAAATCTGAATCTCAATCTGTTCCTTTACACAAAAACAACATTTTCACATAAAACACGATTAAAATCAGTGGACAAAATGAATACAAAACGTAGCTGGCTGGGGTTTTTTTTTGTGTGTGCTACTATCACTACCCATGTCTGAGGCTTCCTAAATTGTTTTACAAAGACACTCAATGTACATACTCAGTCTTTTTCATCTTGCAAACCACTGTTCGGAATTGCATGATGAATTAGAGCAAACCAAATTCTTCATCTTCTTGAGAGCATCTCTGGACTCAAGATGTTCGTTGGACTGCAAAGAATGAATACTTAAAGAAAAAAATAATTGGTTTAGAGGAAATATAATATTATTTAAAAAAAAAAATAAATGGTGCCTGGCTATGAGTGTAAGGATCTGTACAACTCTTCTGCCCAAAGGACTATCAACAGATAGTAAACTAGTCATTATAGCCAGTCATTCCTTTCATATCAAGACAAATCACAAGATTCTTATTTAAACTCTTTTGTTAAAAAAAAAAAAAAAAGGAAAAAAATAAAAATCCATAGTCACGTTACAAGTCCAAAAAGACAAATGGTCTGAATGACCTCCTTCATGCATCTATAAAGCACTAGGTGCTCCATTTCATGAAACATTTACCCCCCAGATCTTCAAAGCATACAGCTGTTCTCAAGGAATTTAACCGGAATAAAGCAGATAAACTTTGCCTAACTGTTGAAAGTGTAAGTCATTGACTCTTCTTCCTTAAGTTTTTAAAATTATTGTTTCTCTTTGTATGTTAAAGTGCCTTGGCTTTGAGATTTACAATTGGTCTTTGTTCCTGTGCAATTCTCAGCATGCAAAATGTTTAAAAGGTAGGGATAAATGACTCTCTTCAGATTCAGCTATTTTAAAGCTTATAAAATATTAACAAGTAAAATAAGGAGATGCATAACAAACAATAGTAAGAACCGAGCAGAGATGATCAAGCATTTTATTTTTCTCGTGGTGCAGTCTATTAGTCTGTATTTTAATATAACACTGACATTATAGAAGAAAATAGGTAAAAACGAATCAGTACAGTTTCTTTATGGATGTGGTTAGTTTATGCAATCATAGACCAAAATGCTAACAGGAGAAATGTCAGTACCATAGCTGCTATTTCACAAACTTTCAGGTTTCCCAGCAACTGGAAAAGAAGCACGTGAAAAATTGTCAGATTAGAGATCCAAACTCCTAATGGAGACGTGAAAAAATTAAAATCTGTGGCTGGTTCAAAAGATTTCAAGAACAAGAACTGATAGCAATATACATTGAAAACTGGGGTAGATAACAAGGTTGAAGGTGGCATTACTGCTGCAGGGATTTTTCTGCGCTTTGGAAAGACCCTTAAAAGGTTATTGGTAGAAAGAAGAAACCAGGCAGCTAATGTTCATCTTGTCTCTGCAACTAATCTTTTTCTTCTGTATTCTGAAAAACGCCTCACAGGCAAAACATCACCTCTAACCTTGTTTTCTGTTCTGTGTATTTTATTAACCTTTCTCTTCTAAGTCTACAGTTTTCACTCGAGTGCAGCCCCGACAGCAATCTAGGTTGACTGATTATTATTTTTTACAATGAGTAAGGTGTTGCCATGACATTATTTCAGCAAAAGGGCCCTGTTTTGTTGCCATGGCAATTAAACAATAATGACTGTAGTCTTTACTTGTCTATCAGTTGTCAGTCCAACTCCTGCTTCCTAGTACCAAATTTGATTATTTATTTTTTTTTAGCCAGTATTGTTTCATTCCGGTGATGCAGCGAAGCTTGTCCTGGAGTATGAAACAAGGAGTTGTGGGCCTCTTAGTAGCTGGATAGGATTCTAGACATCCATGTTACGAGTCTATGAGATTTGAGGAACCAAATGAGTTAATCTCTTTGGCACAACTGAGATGACATAAAAATGAGGGAAGCTCTGTGCTATAGAGACCTTTTGGAAGCATTGACAACATTTCCTGTCAGAACTCTACATCATCATCAGTCCTTGGCTTTCCAATCTCTAGACTCTTCTGAGACTGATTCAGGGCACAACCAATGAATTGAGTTATCTGTGAAAAAAAGCAAGAATAAAGCACCAGCCATGCAAATGTCTGGCTTGTTTCTTCTTTGAAGGACACTTAGTAAGAGGACATGATTTTCACCCTGTCTAAGCAACCTACCTTGAACTGCAGGAAAAGAGAAGTGAACATTGCCTCTGTTGTTAAAAACAATGAACATCCTGAGAAGCCAGTGCTCGTCCCAGAAGACAAGATAATGGAGGAAGAATGTTTTCCTGAATTTCAATGAGCTGTTATACCAGATTTGCCTTCGCCATGGCCAGGGATTCACATTCAAGATAAACTAACAAAAGAGATTTTATTTAATAACAGACAAGTTGCAACAGGGTCAGACATCCAACAGGAGAGCATGTCACAGCTGCTGCCTTCTCAGTCTAAACAAAAACAAACTTCTTAGCCTGCTCTTTTATGGAGAGAAGGTGCCTCAGCACAATATTCTTATGGCTACCTTGTCTCGCCCACTGAAAGTTGCAGTCACACTCCTTACAGAAGAGAGCTTCAAAAACCTGACAACAGAAAACGTTTAATTCTGAGGTAACAATTCCTTTCTTTAATAATCTCTTCCTCACAAGAACAAAACCAGGAATTTTTGTATTATTTATCCCTTTCAGTCTACAGGAAACCATCTAGAAGCGGGAGGGGGGAGAAACAACCTGTTTTTTTTTAAAAAAGACTTTTGTCTTGTTCAGTTCAAGCTATCTCCAATAGCATAACCAGAGACAAATCCTTTCAGTCAATGGAGGCAATGCTGCCACAAAAGTGGCCGTTCAGAAAAATCTTTTCCCACTATTGTTTGAAGTGAGAAAAAATATCCATATATTATTTTTCTACGCGCGTGAAATGATGGCATCAATTTTTTTTTTTAAATTTCCTGACAGTACCACTTTCCTAAAGGATTCCAAGAGGATTCCGAAAAAGGAATCCTAAAGGATTCCAAAAAAAAGGATTCAAAAAATTCTTGCCAAAATGAAAAGCTGAAGATAACGTTGGAGAAGAGTTTGGAATGCCTGTAGGTGTAATTTCACACCGTGCGCTGGTATGTAACAGGGACTTGACTCCAGAGTGTATTTGCAGTCAATATATTTATAATTCTATAAAGTGTATCAGAATCAATAGGTTGAGCTAAATTTTGCTAGACCCTTGATTTCTGAATTTATGGGAATTTATTATATTCTGTGCATATTTGTCCAGAGGCTGAACTTCTCTAGCTCTAGAAATACAGCATGCAGCTATTGCAGGGGAAAATAGAGTCCCCATCTGTCTTTGTTAAAAGCAGTATTCAGTATAATCCTCTTGGGTTTTTTAGTCATCAACAACTGTATGAGGAAATAATAGTACCTGCTCAAAAGAGGATTTTCACTTCAGTATTGTATAATAAAACACTTTTTTGTTTTTTGTTTTTTTTTTTTCTCCTTCCCTCAGAGTAAGAAATTAAGAGCCAGTTGAAGGACCATATGGCTTAGAAGTTCTATTTGTTTAGTTAGCTGATACCACAGTCAGGAAATCAACGTATAGGAATTTCACAACCACATTTCCATCTGTTTTACGTGGGTGATGCCATCAAAGAAGCTGACAAGCCTCAGCAATCCTCCAGCATATGTCAGCTTTTGGTAGTGCTACATGTCCAAAGTCCATTCTCTCACCTGTCTCGAGCAGCAGCGGGAGCCAAAATTGGACCTGATCTCTATGGAAGTCCTATGGCAAGACAACATGGTTTGCTGTGAGCTGTGGTATTTCTGGTTTGAGCTGTGTTGGATAGGATACCCTCTCTTTTGTCATAGGAGTTTTGGTGTAATTAGTACCATCTGAAGTACATTTCAGTATACAAAGATCAAAACAAGATTTTTATATAATATGTTGACAGGCTGAAAATCTGCTCATCAGGTGCAGCATCTACTGAGAGCTACTAGTTGCTGGAGAGTAGAAACCACCCCTTCTGAAATCAGACATTAAATCCCACAGTCCCTGTGTGCTTTGAAGTCATTCCCACTCTCTATGTCTGGAGGGTGTAAGGCAAACCATACGTTGGATTTGTGTGTCATTCAAAAGGAGAGATCAATTGCAACATTTAGGAACATTATTAGCATCACTTACATGCCATGGAAAGTCTTGTAACTACTCTAGTTTTCATTATTTGCTCTCAAATAAAAGAAGTTCGAGCTGCTCATTCTAATTACTGTTCTCAAAATACTGGAGGAATGGTCAATTACAAATTCAGCCTCTGAGAAGGAATTTAAGCAAGAGAAGAGAATTTTCATTCTTGTATACGTAATCGTCTGAATTTTGCAATTTGCATGCAACTGCTTGTGCTTTCACTCGCAGGTCCTAATTAGGATCACTACTGCAGCTTGTAGACAGCTAGACTATTAGTATTGCTGGTAGTTTGCCACGATGTTTGGCAAGTCAACAGAATCACAAAAAAAAAAAAAAAAAAAAGAAGAAAAATAAGCCAGCTTTTCCTTTCTGAAAGCTTTAATCTAGGTTTGCGTATGCTGTACCTTTGCTGAGGGTACAGACTAATTCTCAACCTACTGCTCTCCTTCCATCTATCATAGCATTTCTCTGAACACCATTTCAGAAGAAATTGTCTTTTTTTTACTCTCAGGCTGGATATTGGTTATCATCTTCAGATCCTACTGCCTTCTTGAGAAGCCTGCTTAGGATTGAAGAGAATACTTTTATCGCTTCTAATTGCATTTGGACTGTGTGGTGGTTGCATATCCTTAAATGAAAACAGAATGCATCCTCACCTTTTTGTTGTAATGATCTTCCCACATAAGGTCAGCTTTTTTGGTAAATTTGGAGCCCACCAACCCTAAGGAACAGCTCATTAAAATCAGGCAGCCTTTAGAACACGTAGAGAAAAGCCTGGAGAAAGGCAATGGCAATTCTATTTTTCCCTCTGTTGTGAATCTTTTTTTTTTAGATCTTAGGTTCTTCCATTTCCTTCCTTATCCATTGCTGTGTCTATTTAGAATGTAAACTCCTCTCAAAAATTTTCTCTTTCTGTGAGTTTGCATAATACCTGTTATAATAGGACTTCAGTTTTTCTTGGGAGCTAACTGGAATGTCAATAAAAGCAACAAATAATAATTAGGACCTGACAGAAAATAATTACTTCCTCATTAAACCCATCTACAAAAGTTATCAATTACTGATTAAGCACTATTAATATGTGAGCTCCAGTTGGAAATACCAGAGAGTAAAAATCCAGGGAATCAGACAGTTACAGAGGGAGCAAACCAACCTGTCTTATCTTTGTTTACAAAGAAGTACCTATATCTCCTCATCTACAGTGCTTGCATTCTAAAGGACATTTACCTTCCCTGTGTGACTTCCAGGTTAGAAGAGTATTGTGAGGTAACCTAAAGAAATCAGGAGGCAATAGCCTCTTAAGTGATTTGCGTACATAATTCTTTTAGAAATTTCTGGGGTTTTTTTTGTCACTTGAATAAACCTAATAGGTTGAAGAATCCCCTGCCTGGTTTGAATATCAACCCAGCATCCAACAGCAGAAGAGGGTCTAAATGGGACCTCTGTTGTACAAAGTCAAATGTCTGTCTTAACCTCTGATACAGATGAGATCTAAGGGATGATGCAGACAGTATAGTATTTACCAGATCTGATTTTTATTGTTGTCTGGTTCTGTACTTATTTTAGCTTAAGTGATATCTTTTCAGGCAGTTGAAATGCGCAGTGGTTTCATTCCCAGAAGCAAGTGAACTTCTCCTTATTCAAGTGATTTGACACAGTACATTACAGACACAGCAAAATTCACAGCAGTTAGAAATGTATTCATTTTATTTTAAGATGCTTTCACAATTTTCTATTTGATGCCAGTATTTGTAGCCACTGTTTGCTGGGATATGTCCTTTCCCTTTCCCTTGCCATTTCCCTTTCCTTTTCCCCTTCCCCTCTTTCCTTTTCCTTTTCCCTTTCCCCTCTTTACTTTTCCTTTTTCCTTTTTCCTTTTCCTTATTTTCTTTTTTCCTTTTTTTCCTTTTTTTTCCTTTTTTTCCTTTTTTTCCTTTTCCTTTTCCTTTTCCTTTTCCTTTTCCTTTTCCTTTTCCTTTTCCTTTTCCTTTTCCTTTTCCTT
>WTSP01018623.1:5697-47108 GCA_025331215.1 Actenoides lindsayi
TGACTGGGCCTGATCACCTGGTTGTCCTTCATGTGCTGCATAATAGAACCCAGGATGATCTGCTCCATCAGCTTCCCCGGTACTGAAGTCAAACTGACAGGCCTGTAGTTCCCTGGATCATCCTTCTGTCCCTTCTTATATATGGGTGTTATACTGGCTGACCTCCAAGCTGCTGGTACCTCCCCGGTCACTACCACCCCAGCCCAAACTGATTGTATTTAAAGTAAAGTATCCAAGACACGCATGATTTCACTAGTACAGAAACATGTTCCAGTAAGTCTCATCCACCATGCCAGTCCAGAGACAAAACCTAAATTACAGATTTGACCAACATTTCACCAGGTTGATGTATAAGTTAAATCAGGCAAGACTATCTGTGAAGGATACACTTATAATTATCAGATATAATCATGGCATGGATTTTACAAACATACCATATAATTTGATTTTTCAAATTCATCGATGCATAAGTAAATAAAAAACCCCAAAACAACTCATTGAATATGTCATAGGGCGGAGGTCATAGTAGCTATATGGCCCTGGTCATCAAAATATCACATTAGCATATAATTTATTATCATATTCCACCAGAAAATAGAACAATATTTTTTGCCACCCACACATAATATTTGCTGCAGTATAATGCCAGGGGCAGATTAAGTCTTTTCAGTGCCTTTAACTGTTACAAATTTAGTTTATATTTACTTTCTCATGTTAAAAATAATAATCTACCTTTACAATCAGAAGTATCACAAACTTTATGTTAACAGGCTTGATAAGGTGGATATTCCTCTTTTAAAAAGGAATATCTAGTGGCTATGTACAGGTTCTTATTGACATCATGTGTGCTGATAAGATAGTCAAATACTACAGGTCTGTGATTTGTAAACATCTGAATCAAGGGCACTGCTACATTCTCCGATCATTCATGCAGTAGACTGCAGCAAAAGGGAATAAAAAAGCTCTTTGGAGCTCTGACTGCAATGCCCAGAGTTTAATAAATTAGCCTACTCTGTGGGAAGTTTAAAAGAAGCAAGCTGGTTTGATTCAAGTTATAATTATTTTGCTTGTATAATTTCTGGCATTCTCAAAGCTTGTTTACACCCTACAAAGGCATGTACTTCTTCCAGCTTCATGCAAATTATTATGCTATGCGTGACCTTGTCAGGCAGCCACATTGAGCATTTCATTGTCTTTGAGAAAGCTCTCTTTTAATTCATTCACATATTTGTCACAAAAGCAGTGAAATGGAAAAATAAAATAAAATCCCTGATTTTAAATCTGATGTTGCATTACCCCAAATTTTGTAGTGATTTGCAAGACATACAAAGTGGATGTCTTAAATCAAAATAGTAGTGATTTCCACACAAGTAACTGATAAAACAAAAGTGCAAGGCAACAGGGCCATAGACATTTATAACTTAATCGTAAGACCATGTGTTGAATCTCAATAGGGACTTCTGAACGGGCACCAAAGATGTGACTGTGGTTCTTGTTACCATATTATGTTTGTATGGAATTTGCCACTGTCTCCCCACTTCAGAACATTTGCCTGAAATGTATAGAATCATATGTATCAAGAAGAGCGTTTTACCTTCTTTTACTCTCTCATTTGACAGTTCTCTCTTCCACTGTGATAGGAAATGATACCCAACGATCCCCAACTTCTCTTGGACTTTTGGCACGAATATTGTACCAACGCTCTATTTGGAGAGTGAAATTGCTTCATATTCAGCCTCTTTCCTGAGTTCACTTAAAAATATTAGGCAAACTTTAATGGCAAAATACCATATTTCTAAAGAAGCCAAAAGGCTCATCTCTTCATTATAAAACGAACATTTAAAATGAAACATTGCTCCTTGGGGAGCAACACAGTTGCCTGAACTTTGGTACCTGACAATGAGGGCATGTAGTTTTAGTTTTATTTTAATTTTAAGAAAAGAAGAAATAAATGATACATTAATCACATTAATATATAAGATATGGACCAAATTATTTCTTTTTCTTTATGCACAAACACCCTTAACTTTCAGAATCTTCCTATTGTACACACCCAAGCTGTGTTTCACTGAGTAATTTCAGGTGAATAATGTAGCTATGGAATAGGCAAGCTGGTAATAACAGAACAGGAGAAGGAATAGGGTTGAGGGCATCTGTCAGGTCTTGGATTCTAGGTCATTAATGACAAGCTTAGTTCTGCACTGCTGAAGATACACTACAGTTAATACCAAAGCTGATTAAACGTAGTTCCTGTAGGTCTACATGACCTGCTGTACTGCAAAAACAAATGTTCTATTAGAACATGAAGCCACTATGAGAATAGATTACAGTGGGACCCAATTCATTATACATCCTGTACACCAGTGCATCCAGTACTTCAAGGTGTGCAAAAAGGTTTTTACCCTGAACAGGTCATAGCATTGAAGAACCTCCCACTTCGCCCTCCAGAACTATGGCTTTCATACAACTTCAAAGTAACACAGAAGAGGCAACTTTTCCCCCTGAAATAACAGTCTGGTCCGAAGAACTCTAGGATTACCAGAGTCAGTTAAGTGGGGTAGAAAAAATACTGTAATCAATGTTCATTTTAGGTTCGTTTAATCTTTATTTTTATTTTTATTTTTGTGTTTCAAATTAAGTAAATAATCTTTATGAACATATATATTGCAGTGTAAGTCTGATAGCGTATATCTTTATAGAAGTGCTAAATGTATATTTAACTTGATCCTGCTGGTTTAAGACAAAATTTATATTCTTACACACAGCTTGTCTAGCTTAGTTTTTGATGCATATTTCAGTCATTTACCATTTCTAGTTTTATTTAAAAAAAAAAAAAAAGAAAAAAAAAGTATAATTTCCAGTTGATCCTAAATCATTATCGTTAAGCAGCAAGATTTTCTTTAATAACAAAACAAACCCCAAAGTTACATTTCTTCCCTTCAGGTTTTAAGCCCTGATAAGAAAGATAAGTGAGATGTGAGGAAGAATCTGTTAATTTAATATTCCTCATGAAAATTACTGATTGCCTCTTTAAGATCCTCAGACACTTACTTATTGAAATGCCTCCCAAAACCAGACATTTCAAGGAAGCAAAAAATAAAATGGTATCTTTTAAATCTTGCAGCCACATATCCCCAGTGCTCAAATCTGTTTTTCTTGTCTCTCTTTGTTTAAGTAAACATAAATAAAACTAACAACTGTGTAATACCTGTCTTTACTCACTTGAGGGATTTTGTGGCTTTTTAAACCATAAAGATAAGCCTCAAACAGTGTTGTTACTGACTAGAATTTCAAGATAGAAATGTTTTGCATTACCATGTGCCTGAGCTTTTTCTTTTATTTAATTTCTACTCCCCTCTCATGAAACCCCTGGAGTACTGTGGAGTACTGTGTTCAGCTCTGGGGCCCCCAGCATAAAAAGGACATAGACCAGTTAGAGCAAGTCTGGAGGAGGGCCACAAATATAATGAGAGGGCTGGAACAGCTCTGCTGTGTAAGCAGGCTGAGATAGTTGGGGTTTCTCAGCCTGGAGAAGAGAAGGCTCCGGGGAGGCCTTATAGCAGCCTTCTAGTACCTAAAGTGGGTCTACAGGAAAAATGGGGAGGGACTCATTATCGGAAAGTGTAGTGAGAGGATGAGGGGTAATGGCTTTAAGCTGGAAGAGGGTAGATTTAGATCAGATTTAGATTAGATGTAAGAAATAAGTTTTTCACTGTGAGGGTGGTGAGACACCGAAACAGGTTGCCCAGAGAGGTGGTAGATGTACCCTCCCTGGAACTGTTAAAGGCCAGGCTGGATGAGACTTTGAGCAACCTGGTCTAGTGAGAGGTGTCCCTGGCCATGGCAGCAGGGCTGGAACTAGATGGTTTTTAAGGTCCCTTCCAACCCAAAGCATTCTATTATTGTGTGATTCTATGAATACTCAGCTTGAATGAGTCTCTTTCAAGGGCTGCATGCTGACACAGAATCATAGAATCATGGAATCATAAAATGGATTGGGTTGGAAAGGACCTGAAAGTCATCTAGT
Organism: Actenoides lindsayi; assembly: GCA_025331215.1. Classification (NCBI taxonomy): domain Eukaryota; kingdom Metazoa; phylum Chordata; class Aves; order Coraciiformes; family Alcedinidae; genus Actenoides; species Actenoides lindsayi. Next base: position 9,725 of record WTSP01018623.1, read on the forward strand.
CTGACTACCCTTCACTGAGCAGGGATATCTTTATCTAGATCAGGTTGCTCTAACAGATTTTGATTCAGCCCAGAATACCCTTGGCCTTCTGGGCTGCGAGTGCATAGTGCCAGCTCATGTCCAGTTTTTCATCTTCCAAGTCCTTCTCCTCAGGATTGCTCTCAACTGCCATTCTCCAGACTGTATTGATACCAAGGATTACCCCTACTCAGAGGTACCTCCTTGTATTTGGCCTAGTTGAACTTCATGAAGTTCACATGGGCCCACTTCGGAAGCTTGTCTAGGTCCCTCTGGGTGACATCCTGTTCCTCTGGCACCTCAACAGCACCACTCAGCTTGGTATCACTTGCAAATTTGCTAAGGGTGCACCCAATCCCACTGTCTATGTCATTGATGAAAATATTAAACAGCACTAGTCCCAGTATGGACCAATGACAGATACTGCTTGTCACCATCTGGTCCTCTCCATCTGGACATCGAGTCACTGACCACTACCTTCAGATTGAGATCATCTAACAAGATCCTTACCCACCAAACAGTCAATCCACCAAATCCATCTCCCTCCAATTTAGATGGACCTACAGTGCAATGTTTCTCTTTTTCCAGTCACCAGGAACTTCACCTGAGTGCCATGACTCTTCAAATATCATGGAGTGTTTTGGCAGCTATATCAGCTAATTCCCTCATCCTTCCAAGATGCATCTCATCTGGTCCCATAGACTTATGTAAGTTCAGTTCCCTCAGGTGGTCACGAACATGATCTTTTCTTACAATGAGAGGGACTTCGCTCCTCCAGTCATTGTCTTGCAGTTCATCCACTCAGGAGGTTTGTGAAGAGAGGTTTCCATTTAAAAAAATGAGGCAAAAAAAGCTGAGTATCTCAGCCTTCTCCTCTTCTGTTATTATCAGCTTGCCAGTCATGCTTATCAAGGGCAGTACGTTTTCTTTGACTTTTGATGTCAAATGCATTGCTGGTGGCATTAGATGAGAAACACCAGGAAGGCTCATTGTCCTCAGTCATGAAGCAACAAAGCAAAACATAGAATTTATCCCCACCCTCAAAGAATATCTTATCTGAAAGAACACATGAAAATATGAAATTATAAGTCCCTATCTAAGCAACAATATGCCATAAAAGGACCCAAGGGTTTTACTGTAAACACAATAAAATACAAATCAGCAGTTAGATCTACTTACAAAAAGACATGTCACATTTGGTAATAATTTATCAGGAATAATTAACAAGTTGTATTTTGCACTGATGAGTGTAACTTGGATTCTGCACCTAGTTTGTCACCTGCTTTTCAAGAAAAATATTAATAATTTGGTAAAAGATTAGAGGAAGGCAAGAAAATACAAAATGTTCATAGAATATAAAAAGTACTGTATGCAGATAAAATAGTATGTAAAATGTTCTGTATAAAGGAGTTGATGATTCAGGGTCCAAGAAAATTTGCCTTACAGTTTGCAGTCCTCAGATGTGCAAGGTTTTGTTGACACATTCTCAGATGTCAAAAATTCGCTTGGAAAAATGTAACCTACCAAAATCAATGTTCAAGGTACAGTTCAAGTGTTCAAGGGGTAGTACATTCACCGGAAAATCTTTAGGAGCTGCAAACTGAAAAAATGCTGAAAATAATCTGGAAAAGAAAAGACTGAAAGGAGACATGATAACAGCTTTACAGTACACAGCAGAGTGTTAGGAATTGGAAGGTGATCCATCATCTGTTCTCTTGGCCACTGGGAAGATGCCAAGAACAAATCAGCTTAATTTGCAACAAATGGTCTTTTGACCACTTGGCCAACAAATGGTCCCCCAGGTGGAGTAGTAACAAAAAATTTTTAAGCCACAAGAATAGTAAAGCAGAATCCTCAGCTCCTCCGGACAGGCAGTGAAATCAGCTACAATGCATGGAGGCAGTACCTTTGTAGCATATTCCTTAGATATCAGAAGTATTTGCACATCAAAGTATCTAGACTTGTATTCAAAGGCTCAGTGTAGTTTGTTCTCTTCCCTAAGAACTGGCATGAAGGCTGATTTCCTGTAAAAATTATCATGTACTTCTTTAGAAGCAGAATTTCAGTTCTGAAGTGAAATCACAACTTTTCCAGTCATATACTGCCTCCAAGCCAACTTCAGGCTAAAAGTCTCAGGCACTCCTTCACAATGCACAGAGGATATTGTTATAGCCTGATGAACTTTTAGCTTTTTCTGCTTTCTTTATTACTTTTCTTCACTAAGTTAAAATATAGTTTGTTATAGGAACAGTGGGAACCACAAGCACAGAGGCAGCAAGGCACCACCACAGGAGAAAAATTATATGTTCTCCAGCACCTACCAGAAAGTAGAAAAAAAGTAATCACAGTGCCATTTTGGAGGACACCCAGCAGAGCATTAAGACTTGTGTACTGTCTCACTACTAAGCAGCACAGAAAACACCTGATACTGAAGCTTATTCCCAAGCTCAACAGAAACCTCTCATTTATTATTAGGGACGCAGAAATAAATAATGTCTGAAACAGATACTCAGAATGTTTGTGGAGAGAGAACCAAGAATCCTGTTTATGATCATGATACATTCTTGCAAATTAAGCCACAGACAGAGCAAGTTGAAAATGGAGGTGCCAATCTCAACAGCCCTGTGCTCTTTTAAATCTCGAGGAATGCCAAACCTCATCTACTCTGTTTTGAACAGCCAAACATCTTCCAGAAGACAGCCTTCTCACAGGTTTACAATGCAACTGTTCTCCAAGAATCTCCTGCCTCCTAGTGAATCCCTGAGCTTCCATTTGTCACCTAAATTACACGCTGTTCTCAACACACATTATTTATAAAAACATAACATAATCTTCTTATCAATTTAACAGCCAGGGAAAACTAGTCAGAAAAATGCAGGCTGAGCAGATTTCCAGAATGAAGGAATTAAAGAATTTATATTTTTCCACATTAACTTATGTCTTTGAGAGCTTGGGTTAAAACTACTAAATCATCTCTTGCCAATGCAGATTGTACTTCTAAAGTAAAAACAAGCTGAAAAGTTCATTTATTATGATTGTAAGACCAGGTAATGAATTTTAAACATGTATTTCTGCAAAGGAAAGGTCAGAGCTTTGAAGTACTGGGGAAATGTAGAAATTACAGAGATTGAGTAACGTGGCTGGGAACATTATGAAATCAGAGGAAAGACTGCAGGAGAATTGCTTCTTTCAGTAGTTTGACTTCTTCAACACAGTCTTGATGGTGAACACCAGTCTAGGTGTGACTCCCAGCTGCATGACGTTGGATCATGTTTTCATTACACTATTTGCTTCTCTGCTGTGGATATTTCCTATACTACTGCAGTTATAGTCTTCCTGCTTCTTGACACTGTGCCCAAGAATAATGTGCTACAGTTTTCAGGCCAAATTCCTCCCTCATCTGATTGTGCCATGGCTTTGAAGAAATCTTGGTAGGTGTCAGGTTTTGTCATAGCACCTATGCTTTAGGGGAAGTCCTAGGGCTATCACCCTGCAGATTGCCACATTAGATATTCTGGATGACCTAGCATGAGGTACTACACCTGTGTGAAGTCCTGAAGTCCACCATTATGCATCCCACAGCCACACGTTCTCATGTCATGCTCAGTGCTGCTGTAGCCCATCAGACCACAGCAAGGATCCATGAGAGTGCAAGTGCAAGATGACCGCAGAGATCCTTGACAACATAGTCACAGGCCGATACCAGACACATTCAGGATATATACACAGATGACAGGTGGTTGGCCTCTGGACCCTAAAGAAATGTTTCCTGGGGAGTGAGAGTTTCAGAGTATTTTAGAGTATAACAAAGAGAATGAAGAACATAGTTCCAACAGGAAATACATTCCATATTGGGTGAAGAAACAAAGGTGATAATGAGGTGATATAAACCAGTCCTGTCTCATGCCAGAATGAGAGCAACTTAAGTGCAGAAACAGATGAAGCATTCCAACCCTGTCTTTCATGGTAAAAGTGCTGTACCTGATCAATGCTACTGCAGAGCTGCAGTGGTTTCTCTGCTGCCTCCAGCAGAGAAAGAGCACTGTTTGATTTGCTATTTGCCGTGTTCTGTCACTACAACTTGGAAGTAACATGTAGAAGGGATATCTTGAACTACATCACTGGATTAAGGAAATCAGTCTTTTAAAGATCAATAATTGTGTGTGTGTGTTTTCTGGTCCAGCCTTCTTACATAGAATCACAGAATCATTATTCAGGTTGGAAAAGACCTCTGAGACCATCAGGTCCAATCATCTACCCAACATTATCATGACCACTAAACCATTTCCTGAAGTGCTATGTTTTTTGAACAAATTCAGGGTTGGTAACTCCCTCACCTCCTACATGACAAGATAACTGACACCAAACCACAGGTGAAAGGTGAAGGTGCAGCTATGTATCTTATAAATCTCCACAAAACTAGTAGAGAGTTTAGCTTTCTCATTTATTAACCTTCATATAGTCTGGTCTGACAAAAGTGGCTGGTAGAAAGAACCAAAGACTAGGGAAAGACAGCAGACACAGGCTCTTCCAAAGACAGAGTCCACCTCCCCTTCTCCATTCTGAAGGAGAGGTGGCATAGCACACAGCAGCCCCTATGCAACCTTTGTCTCTTTGCTTTCCAGCAGCAAGACACCACACCCTGTCATGTCACACATGCATACTTGCATGACTTGTTTGGCATTCCTGCCAGCCAACACAGATCTAGAAGTCACCTGACCAGTGCATTTGAAAGCTCTTCTTGGCCTGAATGTACTCCGTATCAGAGGAACCCTGGGTGATTTGGTAGTGTGCTGGTTTTGTCTGAGATATAGTTAATTTTCTTCATAGTAGCTTGTATGGTGCTCTTTTGGATTCTAATGAAAAGTGTTGGTAGCATACTAATTTTCTAGCCTTTGATGAGCAGTGCTTACACAGCATCAAGGACTTCTCTGTGTCTCATGCTATCCTACCAGCAAGTAGGCTGCGGGTGCACAATAGGTTGGGAGGGGACACAGCTGGGACACAGCTGACCCCAACTGACCAGAGGGATATCCCAGACCATATGTTGTTGGGCCAAGCAATGAAAGCTGGGGGTAGAAGGAGGAAGCAGGGGGGCATTTGGAGTTACAATATTTGTCTTCCCAACTAACAGTTACATGTGATGGAGCCCGGCTTTCCTAGAGATGGCTGAGCACTTGCCTGCCGAGGGGAAGTACCTTGCCACACACAGCTTTTGCTTTACTTATGAAACTGTCTATTTCAACCCATGAGTTTTCTAACTTTTTCCCTTTGATTCTCTTCCCATCCCACTGTAGGGGGAGCAAGTGAGTGGCTGTGTGCGTCTGAGCTCCTTGCTGGAGTTAAACCACGACAAGGGATTAATCATTAAATGATCCTATATTTAATCTCATTGCTGGGCCTGAATGTATAAAGCACTGTAACACTGGAAGGAAACACAGTGTTTCTTATGGATCACATCCTTTAACACTTTACTGCATCTCTGGACACATTTGCACCTCCTATCTTAGTAAGTGTCTGTGAAGTGAACTCAAAGGTTAGATTCCTTCAAATTCTGTGATGTTTGTGGATCTCTCTAGATCAGGAGAATATCAACCACCTTTCAGTCAAAAATTTTTCATTTTATATGGCTGAAATGATGCACAGTTTTACTTAGTGGATGTTAGAACAGAACTTGGAACATTTGGTTATTCAGTTTCTGCTTAGGCGTGCTTCATCACAGCCCAACTGTTTCTGAAACTCCACAGGGATTGTAGAGTATAAGAGATAAAGGGCCTGTTAAAACACCACAGTCCTTATGAATTTTTATCTTGTCAATTTGTCAAATTTTCAGCTGGAAGGGATGAAACAAGTATGAAAAAACATCAGTGCCCTTAAAAGAGACATGAGCCTTGTAGTCATTCAGTATTGTTGTATTTGAAGGATGGGTAAGAAAGAGCTAGAGGTTGCAATGTGCAATGAAGATTACAAGTACTTTTCCTGTAGAGAGAAGCACATCTGACATCCGTTTAAAGATAATGTCAGCAGTCTATTAAAGGCAGGTGAAGCAAAGGGACAAGGGAGAATGTGTCTAAATAAAACATAATGGTCATGAAGCTTAAAGGACTTAAACACATATTCAGGTCACTAACTGGTAAACAATACAATCTCCAGTGCCATTTGTCACAGAACTGTATAGATATACATAAAAAGAACAACATTCTTCACTCCAAATGGTAAATCAAAAATATGCTTTTAACCAGGAACAGCCCAATAGAGGGCAATAGAAAAACTCTTTTGATTCAGTCTTGACATTGCAGAGATAATGTCATCACCTCTCAAGACACTGAAGGCTAAGTCTGAAGTCCCTTCTTAGGGCCTTTTTCATTTAATTAAAAATAAAAGGAGCATAGGGAGTTCAAGAAGTAAGTTGTGCTTTATGTGGGGGGATGAGTGACAACTCCATCCAGCTGAATTGGTATGTTTTAAATGATCTATAAAACTATAAAAACCTGTAAAACTCAAACAGCATTCCCAACCAATCTGGTCACCACAAAGTGTAAGACTCATTTCATGAGTTTTTTAATTTTCCCTCTTTCAGGCTGTGCTAAAAAGATAAAAGATACAAATACAGATTTCTGTCAGACTGCAGTTCACAGAACAGATTCTCAGCTTTTATACGCGGTTACATCTTGTTAAACTCCACAGAGATGTGCAGATTTCAGAGAAGCTGAGTATCTTGTCCGTCAAGCAAGTAATGCTGTTGCATTTGTGGAAAGGAACACTTTATTTTAGGACTAGGAAAGGAAACCATTTTTATGCAAGACTGTACTAGCCTTGCAGAATTTGGTTTGCAAGAAAATTTGTACGTAGAAGCTGGATTATTTGCTTCGCCTACTTGGAATGCATAAACAGATCTGATCAAATTGCCTCAACCAGTCAGAGAACTTTTCTGACTCAGATATTTTCCAGAATCTTTAAACCTGCTAGCACAGAAGCCACTTGTACATGTTGGATAGACACTTCATATCGGGACAATTCAGAACACCAACCACTTTCTGTTTTTGCTAAAGTGATTAGGTCCTTGATCTTTGGGCAGTTTTGATGCCACCCAGCAGACTGCAATGGTATGCACACACAGCTACATGTACACCCATGTGTTCCAGCCAATCCATTACAGTGTTTTTGAATAACATTTTGCATGTCAACTTTCCAAAATCCCACATGTCTACTTTGGATGTAACCCACTTGGAAAATTCAAATGAAAAGCAGAAAAATGAATGTTTGAGTTGGTGTTCTAACACACTTGGAATACTGAAATACACACTGCCAGTAAAACTCTTCAAGATATCTCATGAGAACTTAATTTATAATTTCAGTATCTTCACTTCTCTGGTAATGTCTCTGGAAAGCTAGTCATAATCATCAACTTAATTGAAAGACATCCAAATTAGACTGACAGAACCACGAGCCTAGGTCTGTCTTCTGTCAGACTTGCTGTAATATGTTTTAAAGCTATCCTGCATCTTGCACACTATCTGTCTAGTTACTATGTGGCTGTTACAGAAAAATGTTTTTCTTTGCACTAGGAAGCACCAGTGAAGAATTTTCCTACATAATAAATGCTATGTACAGAGGGATATTTTTTAACCCTCAGTGTTTAAAAAAACCCCAAAATTTCTACACAGACAATATAAATAAACCACTTAATGGAACTAGTCACAGTAATTCTTGCTTTGGTGTCTATTCCACTACTTTGACCAGAGGCCCTTCAAGATGGAAAATAACTTGTGGAAAACAACTTGAAATACTTTATCCAGAGAAACAAATACTTTTGCTCCACAAATATCACAGGTGTATTTCACTGAAATGCTGAAAGGAATTCAGAATTAAGAATGGAGAATGGAGAAGGAATGGCTAATGCCCACTTTTAAAAATTTTCATTCTGTAAATCAGAACAAAATCTACTGAAGCTGAGAATAATTCACTGCTAAAAAACATGATGCAAATAAGATTTGACTCAGGTCTCCCAGTATGTTGCCTGTTTGACTTCAGATTCTGATGATTTAGAGTTCCTCCTATCTTCACTGGATTCAAGCACTTCACATGAAAGAGCACATAGGACAAATCATTATGTTGGCTCTTGGATTACTCTTGCATCTTTCTCCATCTGACAGGGACAGAGCAGTAGAATTCCAGGTAGTGCTGCTGTTATGAGCATCTCTTATGAAAAAAAGACTTTACTAAAAGCTTTTACACTTGTCTGGAGCACACACTGATCTCTAGAAATTTATTGCACAGGTGTCCCTGAGCAGAAAATATTCTATTTTCCATGTCAGTCTAGATATACCAAAACGGAATGCCCATGTCTTGGTGACTTATGGATGTATACTTTGAGATAGTAAGTTTCCAGTTCACCAAGTTTTCAAAACTGCAGGGTCCCCATCCTCCCTCTTTCCCTTTCCTCAGGGGAAAATGAAAAATATAATGGGGAAAAGGTTTGTCTGGGAACAGAGCAGAGGATTTGGCAGAAGGAGCAAGCTTCTTTTGCATATTCTCAGCAAATCTGCCACCCCTATCCCTTCTTCTCTTCTCCTTCCCTCATTGAAGCAGATGTAGACTTTGAAGATACCTGTGGAAAAGCATGGAAGGAGAAAGGGGAGCACAGGAAAAGACTTTGAAAATCAGTGTATCTTGAGTCACACTGTTCAGGGACTAAACCTGGTACCCTAGACCTCCTAAATTATAAGTCTGATGTTTTTAATACTTGCAGACCACTGAATTGTGTCATAGTCTCTGTTATGTTGAGGGTTGCACAGTATTCCTTGCAAGAGTAAATTACTGTAGTCCAGCAGACACCAATTCTGTGTCTATTGAAAATGTTGTTCACAGAACTAGCCAATGGGTAGGACAAATATTAATACTCTGTAAAATAATAACAAATGTTTATTCCCAAATTCTTAATGCACCCATCCATGCTCTATAAGGATGATTTCTGTGTCCTTTCAGCCAGTTCTTCCTACAGGGGACCTGAGTCACTCAGGCTCCAAAACTACTTTGGTACTTTTGTAAAGGTTTCCCATTATGAACCGAGTCAGACTTTTTCCTGAACTTTATGAGGTCCTCTGAAATGGATGAACATTGAAGTGCCTTTGATATTATCATTGTCTCTCAGAGTAATAATTATAATTAGCTCTTTTCTAATATCCTCTTTTGGCTTTAGTACAGCTAAGGCTATAAAACAGCCTTGAAATTTATCCCAGGCACTGTTGGAAACTCTTTTGTATTTTAAGTCAATACATAAATATAACCAGCTTTCTTAATGTGAATGAAAAGTCTATATGATGTCAAAGCACTTTTATGATGTGCTACAAAACTATTAGACTCTTATTCCCATGAAATAACCTTGACTAGATGCCTACACACTGTTTCCTGTTTTTCTTCCTTCCTCTTCCCATTCCATCCTTTTATCCCTCTCTTACTCCTTTCCATCTACCCAGAATCATCCTTTCCAAGTGACCTGAGTCTCTCCCACATTCTTGCCTCTCTGAAAACTTACTTCCTTTTCTCCTTTTCATTTCATATGCATCACTGTGTCATAAACACGTCACTGTGTTTCCTTCTGCAGTCAGAAATCATTTTCAAGGACATCTGCCTATGGTACCCTAATAAATAAGCTCATAAAAAATTTTCTGGTTACTTCTTCCTAAAAAGCAAATACTCCATCTCCACCACTCCTTGCTGAGGACTGTCTTATCTTCTCATATATCTGCATTATTGCTCTCTTTAAACTTTTAGGATTTGGTCTTTTGTCAGTTATCCAGGTGTTTATAGGTATCCCAGAGCCCTCAGTTATTGTCCACTGCTCTTTCCCTTCTGCATACTGTGCATACTGTCACTGAGCAAAAGCATGCAGAGCACTGTTACTCTGAGCAGTCTTCATTTTACTTCTGTGTGGAGCTTTCACCTCTGATATAGGTGTAAACCTCCTCTTGTGTTTCTATCATATTCTCATCACTCAATCATATGAAAATTCAGAAGGAAGGACATCAGGAGGTCTCTAGTCCAACCTCCTACTTAAAGCAGGGTCAGCTCTGAAGTCAGATGAGGCTGCTCAGGGCTTTATCCAGCCATATCTTAAAATCTTCATGGAAGAAGACTGTGCAACCTCCCTGGGAAGCCTGATCTAGTGTTGAACTGTTCTTGTGAATCTCAGTATCAACAGCCTGAAGAGTACTCAGAGTATTTCTTTTCTTTACCACTCACTTATTATGAAAAATCTATATTCTTTCTTGTCATCAAGTTACATCATCTGGGTGCTGATGTTGCATCAACGCTCAGAATTCTTTGTGTAGAAATTTAATTATTTGGATTGTGGGATAGGGCCATAGGAGGGCACAGGAGATTGTGGCTGTCTGGTGGTAAAAGGAGTTTCCACTGAAAGGGTTCTCACAGCAGCATCTTCAGCCGGATAGAGTGAGACTCCCTGATATGTTCTGCTCATTTCATATAATCTAGTTGGTCTATACGTGACCTCTTCAGCACATGTGTAATAATTTGATTGTCTCAACTATATAAAAACATCTCCAAACCACCTGCATTTCTGCATCTGTAGGAACATTCTCTATTGACTATTTACTTGTTTTGTCCACGTACAATTTGATCGATCCTGTAGCAAGAATCTCTGTGACACTCCACCCACTAAATTAATCAAAAGATTTAAGCAAATAAATTGGACTTGACTCAGCAGCAGCTGTCCAGTGGAATATCTAGGGCTGTCTAAAATTCCTAGCTGAAGAGCTCTTGCAATAATCAATAAAATGCTTGATTTTGGAGGTGGCTCTACGCAATTACCTATTTTTTTTAATTCTCTGTTAGAAAGTGACTATGACAGTGAGCTTAATTCATAACTTTCCTGAGATGAGGGAGCAATAAAGTCCTGGGAGTCTTTTGCTGTCACTGGTAGTTATCTTAGTCATTTCAATAAACCATGTACTTCTCCAGGCACTAAGCAAAAGTCTCCAGCTGGGATTCAAATTAGCAAATTAGCTTACTATAGCACCATCATATTGACACAAGCATAGAAATGGATTTTTGTTTTATGTGGTTGTTTTTGGTTCTTGGTGTTGTTTTTGTGTATTATGCTGTGTATAAAGAAGGACACTTTATCATACAGTATGGACAGGTCTGGTTTGTCATCAGCTTGTACATATTTGTTATTAGCGTATTTTTGTTTCTTGTTCCAGGTGTATTTGCTCTATTTTATTCAACTCTTCTAAGCCAGAGTTGGTGCCTGATATTGTTCATGTTATTTGGGGGACCAAAAAAAAACCAGACACAAAAATATCCCAAAACCACAAAAAAACCCCAACCCTTCTCTTTTTTCTCTTACTTTGCATGAATACCTTATTCCTGGAATGAAAGACTGAATGAAAATATTCCAACGTTACCTCATTCAGGCAGATTCAGAGCTGATGCTTGTCTAAGTCCTTCTTTCAGTTACCCTGGTATGACACAGCAAAGCTATTCATTTGATCAAGTTGACACACAATACATTTAAAACTCAGAATTAATGAATTAGAGATTGTGAAGATAGGAAGGGTATATAGCTTAAAGAATCTATTAGAAAACTTATACACAAAATAAAACTTTAAGTCCCCTGGAATTTGTATATCTGAAATGAAATTACATTGAGTGAAAGAAATCACAATGAACATAATTTTCTTCTACATTTTACTTTAATCTATTCAGTGAAAACTACTGAAAAGTCTTCATCATGGTAGTTGCTTGAAAGCTGCATAAGAAAAAGTTCACAACATTAAATTTCAAAGTAATTCAATCAGTATTTGGTCAGTTAAAAAACCCACCCATTCTTAATACTATAAGTTATAATTTTTCCATTTTGTATGTGTGTGTAATTTTTAATGAAGATAGGCCTTACACGTTGAAAAACTGAAATACTCATCAATCCATTTGACCTGACTGACTGGAAGCTTTACTTTGACTTTGCTCTGAAGGACACAGTCAAGTTTGAGAATGAGTATACAAATGCACACAGAAGACCAGATGCTCCAACCCATGAAATATTTACATTAATTACGTTTTTACAACGCAAAGCAACTTCAAAATGCCTGTTATCACAAGGGTTGCTATATGCTTTGGGTAAGGAAAATATCCACCAGCAGAAAGCTTACAGAAGCATCTCAATAAAAACAAAACGGCAAGTGGATATGTTCTGTATAAGGACATATATATGCTCTATAAGAGAAGAACAAACATTCACCCAGCATGGTATCCTGTGGCTGAGAATAGCCAAAACAAATGCCCCGGGCATTTAGGATAAGGGCAAGAGCATAATGATCTTTCTGGAATATTTTCCCACCTTCCTGCTGTTTGCAATTCAGAAATATCTTGGGAGAAACATCATATTTTTCTATTTACGAGAGCTGAGGTAGATAGATCACCGCCTGTACCAGCAATACTCCATTCCTTGATTAAAAAAGAAAAGAATGAGCAGGGAAAAAACAATCATCTGATGAGCAGTGCTGGGGTGCAAAATTGTCCTGGTTATTTTTCTTTGCTCATAATTTATGTGATAGTATAAGCACAAATCTCATCTATGTCAGCCTGCTGAGTTTAACAGTAGGTAGGAAAAGAACGGATATGGAGTTTGGGAATTAGCATGTTTGTCTTGGCAATGCAACATTTAGGTGCATTTCATGCTTTTGTGTCAACATTCACATATGTTTGGCAGGAAATGCATGAAGATATTCAAGGAAGCAAAGGTTCACAGCTCTTTTCCAACAGAACACATCTTGCCGGTCGCAAGTTACTCTGGTTTAAAAACTTGACTTGGACTAGAAGAGGCATGAGTATCGCTTTCAAATTTTCTGGGATGCAAAAAATTGCATAAATTATTTCAAGATTCCCTGAGGAGAAGGCACTATGTATATCGCTTTGGGGTCTGATCCCAAACTGTCTTTCACCCAAAACAGTGTTGCTATTGTCTGGACAGGACTTGGGAGATTTTCTTCTTCCTTCTCATTGCTTTTGTTTAAATAACATGGTTAAGAAAATCTGATCTGTTTAACCAGTTTAATTAAATAAGTGTGATTTTTACTGTGTGAACATTATTGCTTTGGATTGATCAAATCTAGTTTAAATATTCTGAATTGATATATACCAAAAAGAAATAAAACCATATTGCACTGTAATACTTGCTCAGATACAGAATTCATTGTTCCCCATTTTACTTTAGCGATTAGATGAAGTTTGGACCTTGGACTATGTATACCATTCCACAGAATACCAGATTATTTTTTCTTATTTTCTAAGGTTGCATTTATTCCATCAGTTATTTGTCCCTAAAAATTCTGCACTGAGCAGAAGCATTTGTAAAAAAAAAAAAAAAAAGAAAAAAGAAAAAGCTAGAAAACTATTTTAGCGATTAGCAACAGCAAATCCATACTCGGAGTCTACAAATGTTCAGATCCAGAAGCTGGAGAAATCAGTGGGAAAATGCGTATTGACATTAGAATTTTGGATCACATCCAGCAGACCAAATCTTCAGAACCGATAACAAATTTTGTGGTGACTAACACTTTCCAACATTAAGTTTTTCTCTTATTTGGAGTAAAAAGAACAGTTACTTTAGGCTATTTTACAGAGATAAGCACCAAAAAGAACTATAATAACCAGATTTAAGGTATTCAAAGGGAAATTTTTAAAGGTAATTAATGGGGGCTTTTTGCAAGCCAGTGTCTTCTAATCTCCCATTTGGGACAGTTTATGACACTCTAGTAAAGAAAGCATTTTACACACAGATTGTCAAAGGAAGTTTCTCTTCTTATAAACTTTGTGTGCTTAAGCTTAGTGAAATTCTTATTAGAAAGAAATTATTGACACAGTATATTTTATTTTTTTTTTTCTCCATTGGAAGATTACTTAACCTTAATTAAAGATACATATCAAAATATTATTCACCATACGTTGATTCTGGGGGACTCTTAGAAACTTTACTGAGACTAAACAGACCTGGTGACTGCAAATGTTATTTGTACCTAAATGTCAGAGATACTCGGGTCCTTTGTATGGACAGAACTGTACAAAGTGTCTTTGAGAGAAAATGAGATGTATGTCTTTTGTCACTGTTTTTAAAAGGAACAGGGCTGGTTCCTGATGAAGTGAGAGCGAGATGGCAACAGGGATCTCTTCTCATGCATGAACAGTGATGGAAACAGAGAGAAGAACTACATGGGCAGCCTAGTCTACACCAGGAAGGTCAGCACCAGGGAAATGATGCACACCATTGCTCCCTACAGCTCGCCGAGGAAAGTAGAGAGGTGCTGATTTTTTCTCCTAGTGACAGGACATGTGGAAATGGTTCAAAGATGCATCAGAGGAGGTTCAGACTTGACACTAGGAAGCATTTATTTACCAAGAGGATGGTCAAACACTGGAACAGGCTTCTTAGAGAGGTGTTTGATACCCCAAGCCTGTCAGTGTTTAAGAGGCATTTGGACAATTATTATTTGTTCTTGAACTCTGTCAGGAATAAGGAAAACAGTAGTTCAGCAGATGAGAATAAATTATTCTCTGATTCTCTGATTTGGTTTTAGACAGATAAGTCACTTGACTTCCTTGGTAGTCCTGTTCTGCAACCTCTTTACAAAGTTTTGCTATCTCACACCTTGTATATACTAGATCCAGCTCCAACTGGAATAGTAGAATGGAGATAATGTTGCGTGCATTCAGATAGCTCATGTTCTTGTTCCAAAAATTACTCTTCCACCAGGCAAGCCCATGAGAACTCATTAACACAAAGTCTGATTCTTGACTCTGTCAGCTTGATGCCACTTAGTCCATGGAGTTATTCCAGAGCAAAATTGATGTAAAAAAGTGAAGAGAAAACCACTTATCATCCACATCTTGTCTCTTTTAATAAAAGAGTATACATTTCTTCTGCATTCCTGTAAGAAATTTGTATTTCTGGGAATGACACTAGGGGTTTATAATATGACTGCATTATTATGCTTTCTGCTGCTTGGTTTTTTTCCTAACCGAAGTTAAGCTGAACTTGAATACTGAACTGTTATGTTTCAATTGTAGAAGTCAGCTCTACTTTACATGTTCGACACCTGGGTGAGAAGGGGAGAGTGGAGACAGTCCAGAGCCTTTTTTTGCAGACTGGGGCAGTGTTATCCTTTTTTTTGGCCATTCAGACGACTTTATGTCAGCACCTGTAATAGTTCTGCTCCTGCTAGGAAGTGGTCAAGTGGTGTAAAGTGAGTTTAAGCAGAATTCAGTTTTGTTTCTGGCATAGGCAAGTTCTGGAAGCAGGATGTATTTCTTCTCAAGGGAATCTCATAAATCTCCTTACCTCTCATTCCACACTAAAGTCAGTTTGGTTGTATTTATGTGCAGAAAGAAAAGCAGTCTTGGAGAAAGACTTAGGCTATGGCCTCAGTTCTTGCATTTTCTCAGTTCTCTGGAGTATCTGCTGGCAAAAAATGGTAAACAGTGGAGATCTCTTGGTTTTATTTATTGGCAATGTTTATGTTAACTCAGTTGTTTTAGAAGATTGTAACAGCTGTGGTTGAAACCCCACCACAGAGATGTTCTTGGAATAATTCTCTCCTGCTGCAGTAGAGAATAGAGAATGTGACTGAGTCAAGGCTTTGGAGTTTACTAGGCTGAGATCCATGCGATGATAAATAATGTATGTGTCTAATGTGTTGCAACAAGATGTAAGAGAAAATTAATTCC
Organism: Actenoides lindsayi; assembly: GCA_025331215.1. NCBI lineage: Eukaryota > Metazoa > Chordata > Aves > Coraciiformes > Alcedinidae > Actenoides > Actenoides lindsayi. Next base: position 25,487 of record WTSP01018623.1, read on the forward strand.
AGAGGCAGTTTTTATTATTCTCAAGTCTGTAACCTGTCATATTCACTGTGAGTCAAATGCCAAATTACAGCTAAAATCCTGTTCTGCAAATGAAATCCTTTAGTCATGCTAATTTTAATTTTAAATTTAATTGTTTGCATTTTACAACTCTTACTATTAGCCTGAAAGCCAGTTCTACTTCCTAAATTTTAAGACACATGAAAAGATATTTTCCTATTCTGGGTCTGCAGATGCAAATGATGATGCCATAGCCATATCTCAACTGCTTCTCAGGAAGGCCATAGGTGATGAACAGAGGAAGAAACTGAGGCTATTGGGAAGGCATCTAGGAAGCAGAAGATTTTGGGCAGAAAGGACCTAGAGACCCTTGGTATATATAGAACGTAGGGTACAAAGCCATTGAAAACTAGGCTTCATCAGTTCTACTAGAACAGTTTGTTTCTACAGAAAAATATATCCATGTAAATAAACAATAGAGTCCAACTATTGTTTAGGTTCAACAAGCCATCAGTGGAGACATGACACTTTGAACTGGGAGCATGCACAGTTACTGTGTCTGAAACCTGGGGACAGTAATTTCCTGCCAGCTTTAACACCATCTATCTAGCTCTAATGCTTCTCTTATACCTCAACTTTTGGATCTGGTCCTGAGCTCCTAGTGCTTAAGCTTCAAAATTACTTCAAGGCACTTTCCCAGCCAAAAACACTAAAAAATTCACTTTCCCCTTAAAGAAGTGACTTTGGAGTGAAATATGATTTTTTTTTTCACAGCATGAATCAATTCTAAACAATATTTTATTAAAGGAAATGAAACATAGCAGGTGGAGCTGCAGTAGGAATTTTAAATTGGCAAAATCTAAACTCCAAATTTGACAGGTCAGTAGAGGTAATAAAACTAGACTTTCAGAAAGTGTCCACTAGTGAATATTGTGCAAGGCTGTTACTTTCCAAATGGGAGAAAACCCCCAAACCACTTAGATACCATCTGCTACATGCTATATCCCCTTGCACCCAAAGGCGTTACAGAAGTGCATCCCATAACACACGACTGGACATGAACAAATGGCATAGGTTAATCTTTTGCTCTAAAAATTCACTAGCTCCAGGCAGACCTCCATCTGGAGCAACCGCAAATGTGAGTTTGGATGACCTTGATGTATATAACACCAAGTACAGAGATAAACTTCTAAGAATAACTGCTAAAACTGAGTGCTAGAGCTCTATGTTCAGTTGAAATTTATTGAACATATTCACAAACTGGCTTGGCTAATACCTAATTTCAACAGCAAAACTTCTGCTAATTACTTCAGTATTCAACATTACAGAATCGTCATGGTTGGAAAAGACCTCTAAGATCACCACATCGAACCATCAACAAAACAACATAAAACAAAACAAAACCAACACCAAACCCACAAAAAAGCACCTCACAATCCCACTAGAGCATGTCCTGAAGTGCCTCATCTACACATTTGAGTACCTCCAGGGATTGTGACTCCTCCACCTCCTTGGGCAACCCATTCCAGCACCTGGTTACTTTTCAGTAAAGAAATTCTTCCTAGTATCTCATCTAAACCTCCCCTAGTGCAACTTCAGGCCATTTCGTCTAGTCCTGTTGTTATTTACTTGAGAGAAGAGGCCACACCCACCTCACTACAACCTTCTTTTAGGGAGTTGTAGAGAGCGATAAGGTCTTCCATCAGCCTCCTCTTCTCCAAACTAAACAATCCCAATTCCCTCAGCCTTTCCTTATAGGACTTGTTCACCAGACCCATTTTACTAACCAATCCTCTGTACGAGTCACAAAGTGCAACAGTTCTGACACCGTGCAGGGGCTCTGCATTCACTGTATAGTATCCTCAAGGGCTTATTACTTAATAGGTCTGTGTATCTGCTTAGATGGGTATCTTCATTTCAACAGTGTGAATACTCCTCCCTGTCTTCAACTTTGCATATGGAAAAGCTTTACAAAGCAAGAGATATTTTTGGTGCTTTGTGTAAAATAATACGAACATCACTAGAGAACAGAGATGTTAGTTGCTATAATCACAAAATGATAATAAATTAACATAGCTTAAGAATAAAAATGTATTTGAGGGTGATATGCAGACATACATTTCTCTTATAGACTGGAATTACCTGTATTTTTACTGCATGCATTTCCAGAATTGATCTTAAAAGGACAATATAGACTACAGCCAAAAGAAAAAAGAAACCTGCACGTTGCTGTTTTCCATATCGTGTACTCCTATACCAATGAAATCCTTAAAAAATAAAGCGCAAAAAATCTTCTTGCTATTCTCATTGTAGTTTGCATGTGCAGTAAACTGTATACACGTGATAAAGTAGTTCTTGATTCAGTGGTCTAATGTTTTGCTATTTAGAAGGGGACATTTTCTGAGAGTAATGTTGCAGTCCATTACTACACTAAAATATGAACCACTTTCATGAGGTTACACTACAGATCATTTGGATCTTTTTTAAAAACCTCTCCTGGCAAATGCTTCAAAATCATATTGATTTTTCAAGAATACTTGAGATTTTCATGCTCTCATCATGGTTTATTAACACACAGTAATTCAAAAAATACATCTATTTTTGACATTTTTTCTATCAGCATTAATTAACTCTTGACTATGCTAGAATGACTGGGACAGAAACCAGTTTTATTTTGGCTTTTTTACTGGGAAACTTGCTCACAAGCTTTGAACTACACATGTGCTTTCATTAAGAGAAAAAAAAAATAATCAAAATACTCCTAAGTTTGTAGGCTCAAAACTCCAGAATAAAAATGAAGGTGTGAAATTCATACTTTTAAAAGCAGAGGTGGGAAAGAAGAGATGGCAGAAAAATCATTTATATATGTAAATACTGTCAGCCATTTTTATGTGCAACAAAAAAGAGTACAAATAGGCAAGCTGAAAGGAAGATTGGGAAATAGGAGATTTTACTGATTGCTTGTGAATAGGGAGCTCATTCCTCTTTATGCCTTTAAATATTGTTCTTTGCAAGACAGTAACACTGGTTCTTGTTAGAAATCTGCTGTCAGCAACAGCCTGAAGGCTTTTGCCCTTCATATTGTTGAAATGGAAAGTACAGGACATATAATATAGACATAATATAGACACCCCGCTTGTGTTCGACAGTTTGGAGCGTATTGGATGCGTACAACTCTTAACAGCCAACACAGAGAAATGTTAAATTTCGCTTGTCTACAGTGTATTCACTGATCACAACTGCTACATTCATGGAGGACTCTTCTCAGGAATAAACGTTAAATGAAGGTTTAGAAGGAAAATATAAAAGGAGACAGTAGAGGTGATCTAATCCGGTACCTTTTGATGTTCATGAACAAGTCCTTGTTTGATATTTCTCTAAAAGCCTGTAAAAGTATTCAGCAGCTTTCTTCCATGACTTTAAGTAGATCACTTTTACAATGATTAGAAAGTGTTTCCTAATATTTAATTTATATTATCCTGTGCCAAAAGTTAATTCACTTTCCTGCTTACTTTAGAGATACAGAAAAATAATAGCTTATTCTGCTCTGCTATAACCTTTGACAAATCATAATACTGTTATTATTATTTCCGCTTTAAATCTCTCTTCATAGACCAAACAAAACTAATCCCTTTATGAGTTTGGTTTTGATAGTTCTAATACTACTTTAATTACAGTTCTGGATAATAATGAGTCACCTTATCAAATGCTATCATTAGTAATGGTGAGACTATTATTTTTGCCTACAGTCTCTTTAATAATGCTTGGAAAAGAAAAGTTTATTTGATGTCTAAATATTGAAAGAAGTAGAGTGTTTCCAGATGGCTAGAATAATATAGTTCAACTATCAATTCTATTACAATTATGACAATTTTATTAGGATTGCTGGTTATTGCCATGGATTTGTCAGAAGTCTCTTGGCATCTCCATCTCTGGTCTTATAATCCAAAAATGTTCTGGTTTACAGATGACCTGTAGCACAGGTGACATACTGGAGAACCATACTCAGAGAAAGATTTTTTTCTTTTACGGTAAAGGTAAAGCACCTGTCCATCAATATCTTTCTCACAAAAAATGCAGACTTTTCATCACTTATGTAACTCTGATACAAACCAAATATTTCATAAAGATTGTTAAAATTAGACATATATATCACCAAGAAATTTATTCTAGTGCCAAGATCAAGCCCTTCCAGAAGATACACAAGTACCTCATCCTTCATTAACCCCAAAAAATCTGCGAAAACCTCTTGCACACTATATCCTGTAAGGTAATAATAATAATAAACAAACAAACAAACAAAACACCCCCAAAAAGCTCTGCCTATAATAGCTTATTTTCTCTAAACAAGCATGTCAACTTACCCTCAACAGCGGGGACCAGATTTGACTATAGAGGATCAGATCACCTTGTTATCTGTTGTTTACAGGTATCGCATCCTACATCCTGCCAGTATGAATTTGTGCTAGTGCACAGCTGTCCATTGCTATTGCTTCTGGTCTCATTAATGTCTTAAAAGCAATATGAGGGATTAAACTTGTAGTGGGTTAGAATAATCTACCTACTGCTCCCCATTTTAAATTACTTCTGTCTACTGAGCTTTAAAGACAGAAATTTGGTGGAGGAAAGAAGCAGATCAAGTCACAAAGTATCTGTGGACAATGTTACTCCTGAGTAGAGAGTTTTGTCAGAAGCTGATTTGTAGATCATTGTTTCCTTGGATTTTTCACAGAGAATGAAAAGTTCTCAAAACACTCTGAGGATCCTGGTTCTCTAGACTTGAACATAGAGTGCCTGATCCTAAAAGGAGTACAATTTACTAAGTTAAAAATTAAGGGTAGGCAGATGAGAATATTCGCATTCTTAGACTGAATTAGTTCTGCCCAGAATAACCTCAGCGAGCAATGTTCTCCCGATAAGCGAAGGGACAGCTTGTTGATTCAGTCTTACTATCATCCCTTGCACTTTCCAGTGGTTACAGAAGCCCAGGGAGACATGTGGTGTAATTATTTACTGCTACTATTCATGGGATTATTAATTTCTTTTAAAAAATGAGAGATTCACATTCAAAGTAGAGCAGAAAAAACATCATGTCACTCATGGTTTAAACTGCTACAATCAGTTCAGCATGAAAGACGTTCTCAGAGGTGGACTTGAATTGAACACAAAGCACTCTCCAGAAACATTTTCTTCCACAAAAGCAACATTCACAAAGCTGTCAGAGTTAGGGGAAGAGAAAAGATATTGTGGCTAGTATATTAAGTAATGATGTGACTTGTGTTCAAGTATGCAAATGGTGAAACACACCAATCCATCCATCCCAGACAAATAAAGTCATCTCCACGGCACAGAGAAAAATTAGCTTCATCCTGTAAATAGAGCATAGTTAGCAATAAAGTTGCTAATTGTATGAAAAATAACATGATTCTATTTAATAATTTTAAGCCTTTTTTATAGTATTTTATATTTAAAATGAGAGAAAAGAAGTATTTTGTATTAATTCATACATGTCAGTCAACAGTAGAAGAAACCTTCTGATTGTGTGAAAAAGGTATTTACAAATGTTTCCATTTTGCCATCTTAAATTAGATTTGTGAACATCTGATAGATTTTTTTTTGTATTTAATAGATATCATAGAAGTGGTTTCTGTTATATTACAGAGAAAAAAAAAAAGGCTTTTTCTTTCAGGGTTTATGCCACTATTTGCTGTATATTCACTATTTTGAGCTAGCATTTCCCATCACTTTAATCAGACAATATAATTCAGTCTTTTCAATCTATGTAATGGTATTCAAAATCTCAATAAACTTTAAGGACAAAACAAGATACAATCTCTAGAGGAAATATGATTACTTTATATGTCTTTAAAATGTATTTATATGCCAGCTTTTTGACTATGACTTAGCCTGAAGAAATTTTTCATGTCATCTCATACACTGGGAGGATGCAAGGATGATCTTTTCAAAGGTTTAGAAGTATATTAGGGTCAAATTGCCTTTGAACACTTTCTCCAGAGTCCCAGAGAAAATCTATTGTACTGATCAAATCAATTGGTTGAAAGATAGATGTGTGGTGCCTTTCAAGCACAAGTACTAGGCTTCTAGTAAGAATTCCTAGGAGAAATTTTGTGTGTTATGGAAGAAATCAGACTACGTGATCATTATGGTGTAGTCTAAACATGAAATTTGTGAGTCTGTGAATGTCCTCCAAAAGTGTGTTTTGGAGAAATTAAAATACACATGTGGACTAAAGTAAGGCAAAAATTCATAAAATGAATACGGTTTACATTTGATTTTTTTTTTTTCTGGTAAGTACTACTTCCTTCTTTCTCCAGAAACAATTATTTGTGGTTCACTTAAAATAAATAACCCTCCTATCCTTTGTTGGTTAAGCATCAGAATTTTCATCCTTTCCTGAAAAGAAAGTAGAAAAATTGAAAATATATGATGGAGGAAAAGTCAAAGGTGCATTTAATTAATTGGCAGTATAATGATTGTAATTTTTTTTTAATTACATCATAAAACATAAGGAGGACAAGACGTACTGATATGCATTTTTACTTTAGCTTGAAAAATTAACTACAAAATTGTGCGAAATTTGACTTGAGAGAAATTTGAACAAAATAATCTGGAAAAGTATTAAATCGTAGACAAATCTGGTATGTTTGAAACTATGAAGTGTTCAAGTATCACCTTGTGATTACATCTGAGTGGGAAAAGACTGAATTAATGATGGATCAGAGAAGAAACATTAAATGTAAATGTCATAATTTTGGGTCTTAAGAATGGTATTGTAGAATCTATTCTAAATTTAAGTGCAAAAATATTTCCAGTAGGTATCACATTAAAATACAGTAAAGGGTTATTACAAATTAAGTCAAAGCAGGTCATATGGCCAGCCTTGACTGCAAACCCAGCTGGAGCAATGCAGAAGGTCCAGTCAACATCAAATCTTTACATCGTCTGAATTAAGAGAAAATATGCTGCACTGCAAAAATAAAGGGACAAATTGGAAAAAGAAGTGCATTGGACTTGAGAAACAAAATAACTTTCTATGGACTGAAGTTTTTTTCTGAAGCATAAAGATTACTGCATTTGGCTGGATGGCTGCAAACAGAAATTTCCTGCAATATATGAAAAGAACTGATTCAGGATGGTGCTTTAGAAATAAATGCTCCTAAAAAGACTGAATAAAGCCCAGAATACAGATCCTCAAAAGGGGTGTAAAGATCTAGGGACATAGGTACAATGTTTAAACATTGATGCTTCAGCGTCAAGAGGCCACTTGAGACCTTGGAAATTCTGCTACCATATTGTGTTTTAAAGCAACATTAAATTTCCTTGTAAGAAAATCGCTACGCGAATGATCCTATAGCTGAAAGTCAATCACTTCAAAAACATCATGCAAAGAAAAATGAAGAAGGCAAGAAACAATGCACAGTTAACCAAGGTCTTACAAAAATCACAGTAAAAGAAATTATATTTTCTGTTCATCACTGTATTTTCCAGAAATCATCAATTATATTAGTTAACATCAAATAAAATGTAGGAAATAATCTTCACAGGATGCAGATGACAGCAAGTAATATTTGTAAATATAGATTCACGCACGTAAGAATAATCAACTGCTTCTAACAAATATGTAAGGGAGTGAATGGCATATATGCTTTTCTTCTACTACTGTGTGCTTTCATCTTTAAGCTGGTGTTTACCTTTTTTCTGGAGTTCTCCCTGGTATGACTTCTCTTTGTTATATTTGAATTAACGGATCCTGTGATGCTATAAAAAAAAGACCTTTAGATAATTCTGTAGTGGACCACATAGTCAATAGAGTGGACCACGTAAGCAACCATAGTTCCATACAAAAAGATTTTGGTGTCAAAGATAAATAAATTTTAAAAAAGAAAAAAAATAACAACGAAACAATTAGAAAGAACGGTTTCAGATCATTCAGTCTGGAAGTGCTTCAAGTCAAAAGTGCTAAAACTATCTAAGAGAATAATTTTGTAGGAAAGGATTCCACATTTATCCAAGTCTACAAAACCAGAAAAATGTTTTATTGAAACAAATGATTGACAGAGTAGCTATGAAAGGTTCATTGTGAAAATGAAAGTGTTTAGAGCATGGGGTTCTGAAAAAGTCTATTGTGGATTGGAAAAAATTTATATTTTCAAGAATTACTTGAATGATGGAATTAAGGATATTTCTTACCTTTCCTAATGGCAGCATTCTGAATGGAACTACACAGGCATTCACCTAGAATTTAATCTTGATAATTCAGGACATTACCTGAAGAAGATAGCAAAAGGAGAGCATGGGGCTGTCCTACAAAACATGATCAGAAGCAAGATACTTAACACAGGGCAGGAATAATGAGCTACAAAAATATAGGAAGGGGAGAGCTAGGTAGGGAGTAGTTCTGCAGGGGAATATGGCTTAGAGAGGATTGCAAACTGCACCTGAGTCAGGCAAGCACTGTTGTAAAAATGACATACCACGTAGGATCTATAATCAGGAATACAGTTTCCAAAGTACTTGAAGCAATACACTAGAAGCCATCTGCTGATGGATATTCTTGTGCTGAAGCATGGTAAGAATTGGTTGGATAGAATCTGGAGAAGAGTAATGAGAAGAATCTGTAGTCACACACACAGGTTCATCCTGGGAAAGAAAATTAGGACTGGTTGGCCAGAGAAAGAGACAGCTGAGGGGCACCTCAATAATTACTCAAAATTGCAAAAGGTTGCTGCAAAGAGGAAGGAAACAATCTGTTATTCATGTGAAAAACTTATGCAGTAATCAGGTTAAATTCAAACAAGAAACATTAAAATTAAACAGCAGAAAGTATTTTGATAGAAATGACAGTGAAATATTGGACTGGAGGAAGTAGGATAACCTCTGTAACTGGAGATATTTAAGAATAGGCTACACAACCACATTGCAGTGGTCTTAGTATGGAACAGGAAGATGAACTAAATGACCTCTCAAGGTCCCTTTTAGCACTGTGATTCTATATTTAAGGTGTTAGAAATAAAGTGATACTGTGATAAAATGAGACTTATCTAAGGGAATACTCAGGGAAATCTTGAAAAGGACTATGGGAAATCAAAACTAATAAAAACCAGAATGCAATTTGTCCATATATATAAAGACACAGAGGGGGGAAAAAAAGGATGTAATATAAGAAAAATAAATAGATTTTAAAAATAATTATGAATTAAAACAGATATGCAAATAAATGCTGAAAAAGTCATTGAAACTCTAAGTAAGAGCAGGATGACTATTTTTTAATCTGAGGTGGAAGTTAAAAGGTCTAGCATTTTAGATGGGCAATCTTCACTGCATGATAAATAAAAAAAAACCTGGACAAAATTAATGATAAAGTATAAAACATTTTTGATAAAATGTAAATGCCAGAAGTTCATCTTTATGAATAAGAAAAGTAAAAACCATATGCCACAGGAAAGAGATATCAATAGCTACAAAATAATTTTTTCTGACCTTAATATTATACAAGACTTTAGAACAAAATTTTGGAAGAAAATATAATTGAAAACATGCAGATAAATAAAAAATGAGATAAAACATAATCTGTATTAACCAAACAACAGATTGTCCAAGGCTGGCCTGATATCTCAGTAAGAAACTATTTTTGTAGGAAATTAGGTCTTATTTTGTATCTGGTCTTCAAATATGGTGCTTTATGGAAAACAGTTGGTAAAGCCTGGCTGCGTGGATATTAGTAAATGAATTCTGATAGGAAAAGGCAATGACTTATGAAAAATGACACCTGGTCATGCTTGAAGGGGAAACAGCAATCTGGATAGAGGTTACCATTCTCTACCATTGATCTTTTAAAAAGTTTTTTAACAACCTAAACACTAAGAGTTGTGGTATGCTGCAGAAAGGGGACATGGTCAGCATGGATGACTGGGATATCACAGGGAAAGAGCTAGACAACCATGGTTCATGAATAGTAGAAATGGGATGAAATTCAAGAATACACATACAGCACAATGCATTTAGGGGCAATAAACATAAAATTGTCATAGAGAATGAGATACAGAAATCAGCCTTGCAGATGATAAAAATGGGCTCTCCATCCCTCTTTCCGCTCTTTTTCTCCTGTCAGGTAAGGGTTCTGTCCTCTTAGTTCATGAGTGATGCCCATCTCTACAGTGAAGAGAAGGATCTGGCCAGTCCAACCAACCTTGACAAAACCGTGTTTTGTGACCACAGGTGTGGTCCCAGTCCTGGGACATACATGCTGTCTCTTGGGCTAAAATAATCAAACCCTGATGCCATTTCAAGGTAAGACATCAAGTGAAATTCTGTATGTATCTCTTGTCTGTATGCAAGCAAGAGCAGATGCAGAGGTCATTTGTTATTACGATGCTTGTGTGGCTGCATTAGCATTTAGTTTAGATCAGGAGTGCACTTCTCTAGTTGATATCATCACCCTCATTTACCCTGCTTAGATTCTCTTCCTGGAGGCTCTCAGAGCACACAAGCAAGAATATGTTGAAACAGAAGTGAGCAATACCCAACTAGTGGGTGTTCAGTCCATAGAACCAGAGGAGAGGTTGCATGAAGTGAAGCCAAAAGAGCAGACAGGTCTCGCATGCACTGATATTCTACCAGAAGTGCTACAGAGTGGATGTGCTCCAGTATGCAGATGCTATTTTGCCTCTGAAGAGTCGTGTTGGTGCTGACAATTGTTAAGAAATCACACTGCAGCTCAGCACACCCTGCACAGATCAAACCCCTTGGAGTCAGGGCCTGCCCCAAAATGTTGGGGTGCCACAGGAGGCCTGCTTAGACTCAGTGGCACAGAGAAGGAAGGGGGCATCTCCTTGGGGCATGAACTGTGAGCAGGGCAGTATTAAGGTCACAGGCAGATGTCTGGGATGATGACTAGGTGCTGGCCTTAGGTTTGTCAACTCAACAGGACATGAGAAAGTGTTGGACAAAGATGTGAGAAAAATATTGAATTTAACAAACAAGAATGTGAGAAGCTGGCAAAAGTAACAGCACCATGAGGAATAGCTAGATTTTACAAAGGGATAAGGAGGAGGCATGTGAGAAAGAGACTTCACAGATAATTGGTGAGGGAATAAGGGGGACCTTTAGGAAGTAGAGACTCACAAAACCACCAGTGCCCAGGAAACATAGTACTAGTATGTAAGGTTGTGACCTCATTACCTGGGTATCAGAAATACTAAATATGGGTACAGATGCTGCAAAAGTGGGAGCAATAGGGAAAATGCAACTAGGGACAGGTTGTTTATGTTGGATGGCATAGGGGTGGAAAATGGGAAGAACAGTGAGGCAAAAAAAGGGACAAGAATCGATAGAAAATGCTGAAAGCACATAGAAAATTTCACAGAAGAACGAGATTTGTCAACTGCTCACTGACAGAAGAGGCAAAATTTTGTATTTTCAAAACATTGGTGCTCTCCTTTCAAGAGCCCAGGTGAAATCTTATCTGTGTAGTTCTGGTGCAGCATCCCGATATAAACATTAGAAAAGAGAAAGGCTGACCCAGTGAGAATTAGTGGCAGAAGGAACTGTAGAACTAAGAGTAAATAAAAGAAAATTGCTTTCACTTCCCGAAGGATTCCAACAGCCCTGTATCTATGCAAATCAACACCTTCCTAACCTCAAGCAATCTAAAGCAATCCTGCACCTGCCCTTGCTTAAATTGTTAAACCAATACAACATCAGAAGAAACCACTGCAAGCTATAATAAGCAAGATTATTCAGATTCAATTACTGCAGTAACTGAAATAATTAAATGTCACAGTTTAGGGTCAGGGCGGCCCCTTAGACCTATAACAGATGCTCTCTGTTAATCCCCCTCCCTCCACAAAGGGGAAGAGCAAGAGAATAAGGGAGAGAAACTTAGCAATTAGAAAAGGAAACTAGAACAGCTTTAATGAAAATTGAAAAAATAATAATAAAATGGAATATATACAAATATATACAAACCCAGTATCAAACTCAACTCCCCCCCCCCAATGGTAATTACATCAGCATCACCACTGATGCTGTGGAGCAGGTACCAGGGGAGTCCCAAACTGGGCCTTGAAGCAGATGGGAGCTGTGTTCAGGAGCTGGATTCTGGTGATGGATTCAGGAACACACAGATCAGGATTGAAGGCAGAGCACACAGAGTCCTTCCCAATTGCTCCAAGGAAGAAACTGGAAGAGGACCTGAAGCAAGCTGAGCAAAGCCAGCAAAGCAGTCCAAGAGGGCAAAGAGAGGGGCAAGGCACTTGTGATCCCTCATCTTTATACTGAATATGATATAAATGGGCTGGAATCCCTCATTGGTCAGTTTAGGGTCGCCTGTCCTGTCTGCTCCTCCCTGCAGGTGCAGCCTTTCACTTTCTGCACCCCCCCCAATGTGGTACACAGGATCCAGCAGTGGCCTTGATCTGCACACCAATCCTTGGTAGTAACTCTAAACATGAGGTGTTATCACTGCTAGAAGCAGACACTGTCTGTGTGAACAGGCTGCTACCTTCAGAAAGTGCAGTTAGTCAGAAGAACTGAGCTGAAAAGTAAGATTACTGAACAGAATTAGTTCTGTTCTCACTCAAACCAGGACATACATTCAAAATCTCTCTTCAGCCATTCTGTTTACAGATATTTTAACTGATAGTCAAACCAGCAATACCATTCTATGGTGGCATCTTTGTAGAAGCACCCATTTACTTTTCATCTGAATAGTAATAGTAGAATATATTGATTTTCAGATACTTAAGCAATTGTCACAAAATTATCTATTGTTTTACATGTTTTGATGCAATTACTGATTTTCAGTGCTGCGGTAAGTCTACATTATAGTTAGGAAAAAAAGTTGTACTCTCTGGCCTTTCAGCGTAATGATTGTAAATCAGAGCCAACTGGGTCTTCACTGCCCACTAGCAAAATGTCAGTGTTAATCAAAAACCTACTCTGTTTCCTAGAAGAGGCTATTCTTTTCTCATACATGTCCTAAACTGACTTAAGCCTCCCAAGCCTAATAGTTTTGGAAAATGCCTGTGGCTGGCTGTCAGTTTTGTCCATGAAGGGACTGTAGCAGTCACCAGAGTTGACCAATGTTGACAAAGTGAAAATTAATATACATTTAGACTTCTAAAAAAAACTTTTGCTTTCATGGTGTTCACCACCTCTGTAAGCTGCTGAGGTGAGAAGGACCTAGGAACACTCATCTATCACTGAATAACTGTGGGATGCTTCTGCCTTATAGCTCTGATAAGAAAAAATGCAGTGTTACAGTACAACATTAAAGGTCTTTCAAGGTATGCTGGTTTTGGCTGTGATAGTTAATTTTCTTCATTGTAATTGGTACTGGGCTATGTTGTGGATTTGTGATGAAAACACTGTTGATAATTCAGGGATGTTTTCATTATTGCTGAGCAGTGTTCACACAGAGTCAAGGTCTTTTCTGCTTCATACACCACCCCAGTAGCATGTAGGCTGGGGATGCACAAAATGTTGAGAGGGGACACAGCTGGGACAGCTGACCCCAACTGACCAAAGAGATATCCCACACCATATGATGTCATGTTCATCAATAAAATGGGGGGGGGAGGTTGGAGGGCGGACCACTGCTCAGGGCCTGGCTGAGCATCCATCTGTTGGTAGTGAGCAGTTGTTTTCATTTGTCTTGTGTTTTATTTCTCTCTCTTTGTTATTTTAATTTGCATTACAATGTGTTATTGGGTTTTAGTTATTTTATTTTAATTAATAATTTTACCCGTAGAATTCTCTTTCCCCATCCCAGTGTGGTGCCAGCTGGGGTTAAGCCATAACACAAGGGAATCAAGAAGACATAAGAACCACTGTGTAACACCTTTAGGAAACCTTCAAAATTCTGTTCCATGTTTCCATTGCCTTCATGATAGGTGTTCAGAAAAAAAAGCACAAAATTACCACAAGAATAGATGTAGAGAAGAACCATTAAAATGACTGCCAAAATAAAACAGATACCTAATGTTTTATTTTTTTGTAGACTGACAAAAATAAAGGGTGAATTTGACTATTCCTGATGAAGTCATCAGTGTATACATAAAAAAAAGTTAGAAAAGATATTTAAATTAAAGTCCCATGATTTCATTTACAAAACAAAGCTTATATCTAGATGAAAATTAGAAGACCTTTAACTGTCAAAGAAATATATTCCTGGGACATATTTTTGTTCACTGTAATAGTATTAAGATAATTATTTTTAAGCTGGACCTTGGTAAGTTTAGGAAAAGGATTGTTTTATCTGAGTACTGTGATAACACAGGATTGGATTAAATGATAGAAGGTCTGTTTCATTTCTGCAATCATCTCTCATACAGGTAGTACCCTCCCTTTTACTGTTGTGTTTCAATACCCATCTGGATCCAAGCAACAAGTGAATTCCATCTGGATGAGACTCATCAATGACATTGTCAAGCATGAAGTCCTGGACATTTGTATATATGCACAGAAAGTGTCTGCTACTCAGTCAGAAGGCATTCACTTTCAATGCCTGCTTCCATGTTGTTCATCTGTTTGCACTATCAAGTCTTCAAACATGAGGCCAATTAACATTTTCAGCCTCAGGTCAGGTGTAACTATTAATGTAACTGTGAGTTTAAATTGTTCTCAACCCTGGACCATTAAACTTCTACCTGATTAGCCAGAGTAGGTTTTGTTTTGTTTTGTTTTGGGAAGCTGGTTGTCAAAGGACATCACCTTATAACTACAGTAATCTATCTCTCCCCTGTTGAATAACTAACATTTCAATCTTTTAGGTCTTGTTCATACAAAAACCTTTAGTATAAATTGTCACAAGTTACTGGTACTGAAACAGGATCTACATTTTATTTAGAATATAAACCACTTGTGTTTACTGGATTCAGCTGGGTTGGAGTTAAATTTTCTTCATTTTATCTCATATCATGCTGTGTTTTAGATTTGTGACTGAAACAATGCTGCTAGCACACTAATGTTTTAGCTCTTGCTAAATAGAGTTTACACAGTGTCAAGGCCATCTGTTTCTCACTCTACTCCTTCAGTGAATAGATTGGGGGTGTGTATGATGTTGGGAGGAGACACAGCCATGCAGATGACCCAGATTAACCAAAAGAGATACTCCATACCATATAATACCATGATTAGTAATACAAGACAGGAGAGCATGTTTAGGGAGTTTAGCTTTCACATGGAAACTGTCTGGGCATCAGCATGTCTGTGGGAGGTGATGAGTGATCATGTTTGCATCATTTGTTTATTTTGTCTGCTCTCTTTCTTCTTCCACTTTTCCTTTGCTTTTTAAACTATTGTTATCCTGACCCATGGGTTTTCTTACCTCTACTCTTCTTTTTTCCTCCCATGTCCTACTGGAGGCTGGTGTGGGGAAGAGTGAGTGAGTACCTGTGTGGTGCTTAGTTGTCTACTGGGGTTAACCCACAACAATGTGAAATAGAATAGATTCAGAAAACTATACAAAGGTGCCATAGGATATATAACAATGTTGAATCCTCAGGATCTGTTTTTTGTGGATCACCTAACAGAACATTTGTTAATTTAAAAGCACTGAGATGAGGCATGGAACACAAATAACAAATACTGTTGCAGAAGTGGAGCCTACGTGTGATAGTATTAGAAGTTTTACCTTAAAAGTAAGAAGTTTTACATTGAAGGTATGGAGTGTTGGTCTTAACTTGTGTACTGAATAAACTCCAACAATTCAAGGAAGGCAAAAGTGCCTACAGTTAGAAGAAATTTGATATATTATTTGCATTTATGTTGAAGCACCTGAAAATAGAATACTTTTTTAAAATATCTACATGTCAGTGTATTTTCTATTCAAATAAAGAATGAATATATACATTAATTTAGATTAAAATAATTCAACCGATTGTATATGCTTTTCAGCAGTTATGAATACTTCATCTAAGGAGAACCAAATTTCATGCACAAAAAATGGGAAAAAAAGCAAAGCACATGTCCTATAAAACCTTGGAAACTTCCTTGGTGCTTTTTTGCTAAATGCTGTTAACATTCCAGCCACGTCATATAAAATACCCTTATTATAGTACTACTGTGCATGACAGAGATTAACAAAAATGTACTTAATGACAGAAAACCTATGAAAAGGATGTTTTATTAAAATTAGGCAAGCTTTTTTTCAATAACTACTCATATAAGTGATGTAAAATTAATTATTAGTAAAAACAGCAATAATATATTTGCTAATATTTACTAGAAAGTATTTTCTGCAATGGTCTTCTTTTATCTTTCAACTTTTATAACCTGTAGTGTAGAAAACACTTGTGATTCACTGTGAATATATTAAGATTTGATGGCAGTCTTCTAATGAACAGAATAGAGTGAGAGCAGAGCACCTGGCCATGTTTAGACTTGCTCTCCACCCATATATATTTGACCTTGGGCTGCTTCCTAGCAATATATTGATATATATTAGGAGGATATGTTGAATTTGTAAATTAAATGGTGTATAATTTTTCCATAAACATCTCTTTTTCATATAAATCAAAATAAAAGTATGCTGCAATTGGTTCTGTACAAGTCCATAATTGTCAATGCCTGTACAAGCTTTAGACAATCTACTCAAATGTGCATCTTTCCTCTATTGCTCAACATGGAAAACCAAACAATAAGAACAACAACACAGATGGAGCTATGAGTTTAAAACTAGTCAGTAAAACTTTTCCAGATAAAGGAGTTCATGCCTTTCATAGATGGTTGCAACTAGCCATCTGGCAAATAGAATAAACGTTCTGTGAAGTTCATTTTTATCAGTGTGTAGGGAAAAGGTATTTAAAACCTTTTAACATTTTGAATTAAAAATATAATGATTTACTGCACTGTATTTCACAAAAGTAGGAAGGAGTAGTGTACTAGTAACTCAAGAGTGTCTTCTCCAACAAGTCAGCCAGGCTTATACAGAGACCTTTAAACTAGAATTACCAGGGGAAGGGGATGGAGTTCTGAGGGAAGAGCTAGGGGATACTGATATATTAGGAACCAACAGTGAAACACTTGTGAAATGACTCAAAGGAATTAGAAATTTTTCCCTTAAAGTGGTGACATGGTCAATAGTCCATGTTATAGTTACTTTATACCAATGCACTCAGCAGGGGTAAAACCCAGAAGGAGTTGAAAGCTACTATGCAGCTAGAAAGCCAGCAACTAATCACTATCACTGAAACTTGGTGGGATGAATCACATGACTGGATTGCTGAAATTGATGGCTATAAATTGTTCAGAAGGGACAGAGAAAGAGGAGGGTGAGGGTTACCTTCCATGTAAAAAAATAGATTAATTGCACAGAGCTATCTTAGAAAGATAGTGACAGGTTGAGAGTTTATGGGTGAAAATTAGAGGCCAAGCTAACAAAGGAGACCTTGTGTTTGGTGTTTACTACAGTCTGCCTGATCAAGAGGAAAAAGTTGACAAATTTTTCTTACTTCAACCACAGGAAGCATCATACTCACAGAATCTGATCCTGCTGGGGGATTTATATCACCCTGATGTTTACTGAAAAAACAACACAGCAAGCTGTAAGCTGTCCAAGAGACTCTTAAGTACATCAAGGGTAACTTTGTAATCCAGTTGATAGACAGTCCAGCCAGAGAAGTGTTAGTAGATCTGTTGTTTACCAGCACAGGTGAACTGATTAGAGAGGTTGTAATTGATGTTATCCTGGGATGCAGTGATCATGCCTTGATGGAGTTCAGGATCTTGAGGGATATGGGCCAGGGAAAGAGTAAAGAACCTCAATTTTAGGAGAGCAAACTTTCAGTTCTTTAAGGACTTTGTGGATAGGAAACCCTGGAAAACTGCCCTCAGGGAAAAAGGAACAGAGCTGGCAGCTTTTTAAGGAAATCTTTCTTAGATCACAAGAGCTCTTGATTACCATGTGTAAGAAGTCAGGCAAGGAATGACGTCCTGGTCGAACTAAAGTATAAGAAGGAAACGCATAGACAGTGGAACCAGTTACATGTATCCTGGGATGAATATATAAGTGTTGCCCATATATGTAGGAATGTGATCAGTAAATCCAAGGTAAAGCTGGAGATGAATTCAGTAAGGAATAGAAGTAATAATGGTATCTACAGGTACATTGGATGAGAATAAACACAACAAAAAACCCACAAAAATCAAGCACAGACAGCGATCAAGGGAGGTCTTTCTCCCTCTCTACTTCATCCTGATGGCATCCCACCTGGAGCACTGCACCCAGCTCTGGGGTCCCCACCATAAGACATGGACCTATTAGAGTGGGTCCAGAGAAGTGCCATTAAATGATCAGAGGACTGGAACACTTCTCCTCTGAAGACACACTGAGAGAGCTGGAGTTGTTCAACCTGAAGAAGAGAAGGCTCTGGAGAGACCTTACTGTGACCTTTCAAAGAGGCTTATCAGAAAAAAGGAGAAAGGCCTTTTACCAGGGTCTGAACTGACAGGACATGGGACAACAGTTTTAAACTGAGAGTAGATTTAGATAGAACATAAAGAAGAAATTTTTTACAGTGAAAGTGATGAGGCACTGGAATGGATAGGGCTTTGAGTAATCTGGTCTGGTGGGAGGTGTCCCTGTCTTTGGCAGGGGGGTTAGAACTAGTTCTTTAGGATCCCTTTCAACCCAAACTGTTCTATGATTGTATGAGTATGTGATTCTAGATTCTGTGATTCTAGATTCTATGATTCCATGATTCTATATTTTTTGAGGGTGCAACATGCACAGTTGTTTTTAATATTGCAGGAAAATGAAAATGACTAGTTCTTTCCATTCACAGCTGTATGTCGACATTGATATTATAGCTTTAAAATCTAGAAAATGATACTTATTTCAATCTTAATTATTTTGAATAATTATATTCATTGCTGGAGGATATTTTTAATACTACCACTACTTTTATATAACTTTTAAACAACAAATAAATGTTGGGTATACGAATTTGTTTAGAGTATTAAAAGAGCAATCTGTAATTTACCTAAATAAATAATTTATGTTACTTTTCCATAATGATCAAAATTTCATAACAATTGCCAAAGTAGTTCATTGGCATTCAGATGCTTTCAAAAACAATTTATATAACTAAATTTGTAACTGCTACTAAAAAAAAATTATCTATTTGATTTAAAGATAAATAATATTTTTCAAACTGTTCATTGTTTTATAATTAAATCTAGTATATAGAAAGCAAAGTAAATGCTTAGGTAAATGCATTATTAGAGATTTTCTTTCAATACTCATTTTCTCTTCTACCAAGAATTTTACAGATAGATTTCTATATTTGAAATCAAGTGTTCTTTATCTGTTAAGTTTTTTGCTTTACTTCATCTGAGAATAGCACCTGATTTTATGTCAAGTCTCAGACCAAATTGTCATAACTGAGGGACAAGGTTGAGCCCCACTCAGTTCCTGAAGCTGATTCTTGTGATGACGACAGTAGATGGTTTTTTTATAGACCTCAGCAGAAGAGGGATAGAGCTTTCTTTGTACTGACTGTAACCTTGATGATTTTATTCATGGTTCATAACATCTACTTCAATGAACAGCAGCTGGCTAATAACTTGCCAAAATACAAGCTGAATTAGAAAGCTGTGAATCACTGAACTCTACCAGTTACACACTCAAAAAGTTCTGTAAATATCAAAGCGCTACGTATACAAGTATATTGAACATTTGTAGCACCAGTGTCCTACAGAAATGAAATATTAGTAGTACATTCTGCAGTCTATGCCATTATTCAGTGGGAAAAATGGTAAATGCATAAAGGTGGGTTCTGTGTCTGCGATTAGTTTTTGATGCATTTTTGGGCGATCTGCTGGCATGCATTTATTTCCTGTATTTGATAGACTGGTAATGCAGCTTGTAATTTTTTTTGTGAAGTTGCCTAGTGCTTTGGTGGATGTCAATTAGTAGTTTACAAAATGAAATAGACTTACATATAATTATGACCTTTGCTGGAATTTTTTATAATTTAAGCCTCTGAGGTAAGTGCTAGAAAGCCTTTGTGAAATATTAAGCAACAACTTGTCCAATTGATTTGATTTCCACTTTCTTCAGAAGTCTTCAGAGACTTGCATACTCAGATTGTTGCTAAACATCTTATTTCATAGAAGCTTTTGGATTTGATCAACTACTGAGTTGAATTCTTAGGGCTGTAGTTTGTGACTAAATGTTTGTTGCAAGTAGCCACATGAAATACAGAAACCTCACTTAGACATTTCCAATGTAAATGCATTGTCTAAATGTAAACACAGTGTCTAAAAAAAATAGCTACCTGGCCTGAGGAGTGTGATACAGAACACATAATTTAGATACTTACACTTCCTAGATGACATATGGGAAGGATGATGTGATGAAGAGTGATTAATGACTTTGAAGAGTGATTCAGAAAGATTACATGCCGAACATACACCTAAAGTAATCTTTTGTCGGAATGTTTTAATGTTTTCAAGCCATGATAGCTGTAGGAGGAGCTGCTGGAATGACATTTTCAATTAGCCCAAAGACTTCACTCAGGGAGTAGCAAGCCAATAGTGAACTCCATCCTTAGCCTTAGAAAGCTGAAAGAAATACTCCTTGCTTCTCAGATGAGTGATTTACTCCTTTGACTACAAAATATTTGGACAAGGCACCAATCTTGAGCAGAAAAGGAGAATGACTCTTCAGCCAAGCATGTAATTATTAATGATTCTAATATAGCAAATGAAATATATACTGATTTTGGTTAAGTTGACAGAGAAATAAATTCTGGGATGGTCATATGAAGACCTCCATATAAAAGGTTGGATCAGATAATGATGCACCTTGAGCTAAGGAGGAAAGTGAAGTCCAGGTCTTTTTAATTTATGTTTTAGCAAAGGTACTGTTATGCAATGAATGAATACTGGTTCCTCACCTTTTCCACTTATGTTTTTAATATAAACTAAAAAAAACCGTTCTGTACTAATCTATAATTTTAAAATGCTCACAGTCTAAACCAACTCAGTCACTTGGAAAAGTGTTATTTCTCTATGAATCATGATTGTGCTTGTACAGGTAGTAATATACAGGAGAGAATAAGGAAATTTTAGCTTGCTTATGCCCAGTCACAAACAGGTATTGTGCAATGCATCATCTAGTAAGGTTAAGGTTACTTCTGTGCTGCAGGAATTAGAATTGGATACTCATGGGGTGCTTCTGCCATGAGTATCCAATCTGGGAACTTCTAGCCTATGGTGTCACAGAATCACAGAATGTTAATGGTTGGAAGGGACCTTGAAGGATCATCTAGTCCAATCCTCCTGACAGAGCAGGACCACCTAGAGAAGGTCACATAGGACCGAGTCCAGGCGGGTTTTAAATATCTCCAGAGAAGGAGACTCGATAACCCTTCTGGGCAGCCTGTTCCAGTGCTCTGTCACCCTCACAGTGAAAAAGTTTGCCCTTATGTTTCTGCAAAACCTCTTATGCTCCAGCTTGCACCCTTTGCCCCTTGTCCTGTCACTGGTTGAGGCTGAGAAGAGCCTGGCTCCACCCTACTGACACTCACCCTTTACATATTTATAAACATTAATGAGGTCACCCCTCAGTCTCCTCCAAGCTAAAGAGACCCAGCTCCCT
>WTSP01018623.1:47208-62986 GCA_025331215.1 Actenoides lindsayi
ATGCCTAGGTGTTTACATGGTGTAAAGGAAAGTGCCTTCCTTTTCTTTCTTGTAGGAGCTTCTGCATTTTCTTTCCTGCTTCTCACATGTTGTGAGCATTGACACTTCTGGAGAAGCCACAGACAGTCAGCAGCTGGGCACATGTGATGCTCTCTGGAGCTGTCTCCGTGGCTGTGGTATCAATTCTTCAGGGCTCCTAACAGCCAGTCAGGGTGAATCAAGAAATCTGCTATTAATGGCTGTTCCTTTGAAATGCCTTTGCTGCTGCAGAAAAAAAAAAAACCAGACAGGGATGCAGGCAGTCCTTGAGCAGTGGCATTGCTATTGTCTGCTTTAATGAGCCATAGCAACCACAGGAGAGGATCCTGGGGCATCTCAGCTCAGAGGGTGCCATCTGCCACATCTCAGCCAAAAAAAGCCCTCGTCTCCCTGTGTCCGACAGGAAGGTGGCAGCAGAAGGTGTTTGGTCTTGAGGAAAAAAAAGCAGTCCCAGATGGAAGGGGGGGAAATGAAGATCCTCACTGGTGTGGGGGCTGCTTGAAGTGAGAGGTTTGCTTAACAAAGGGATTTCTTCCCTTTTACGGGAAGAGTATTGCTGTTTGTCTTGATAATGTGATGGTGGACTGTCTCCTTCACTTTTTACTTAAGGTGTTATATGCTCTTGTCAGTCATTTTACATCCTCTGAAAATTGCAGGCAGTCGCCTCTTACTCCAAGTCATAGACTCAAAGCAACGCAGGGCAATCTGGTAAAATGGATTAAGTGTAGCCATTGTAATATCCTCTTTGTTCCACTTGAGAGGTCTTTCCTGCCGAAATTAAATGTAATTGAAGTTGCTGCCTGGATACCTCAGAAGCACTGTGCGTCAGTCTGGGAGGAACAGCCTGCAGCACTCCTGTTAAAAGTGGTATACGGGGACATTTTGACAGTAGGGTCAGTTTACAGCTAGGACCAGGGAGTCATGATATTTTGGGAAAGAGATTTGTAACGGGCTGCTGCGTAACCTGAATTCAGTGGGATCCTTGGCTTCGTTATTGTCTGTGGTCACGGTTAACTTTAAGAAACTTAGCAAGTAAGCAGGTAAGCCAGATCATTATCTCCCATTTTACCAGGTGACCTAGGCAGAAGCAGGATTGTCTCACAAAGTAGCTGGAAGGGGCCCTCTGTAGCAAGTCTGATAAACCCAAGGGAGAAGGAAATGGTTGTCACGGTTTAGGGCGACCCCTTAGACCTATAGCAGACGCTCTCTGTTAACCCCCCTCCCTCCCCAAAGGGGGAAGAGAAAGGGAATAAGGAAGAGAGACTTAGCGATTAGAAAAAGAAAGTAGAACAGCTTTAATGAAAATTAAAATAATAATAATAAAAATTAATATATGCAAATACATACAAAATCAGTATTGAACCCAACCCCCACTATGGCAATTCCATCACTGTCACCACCGATGCTGTGGAGCAGGCACCGGGATGTCCCAGACTGGGCCCTGCAGCAGATGGGAACTGCATTCAGGAGCTGGATTCTGGTACTGGATTCGGGAAGACACAGATCAGGACCAAAGGCAGAAAGGAAGGAGTCCTCCTTGGATGCTCCGAGAAAGAAACCAAAAGATGACCCGAGCCAAGCTGAACAAAGCTGGCAAAGCAGTCCAATAAGGCAAAGAGAGGGAGACTCTTGTGATCCCTCAGCTTTATGCCAGATATTACATCTATGGGATGGAATCCCTCACTGGTCAGTTCAGGGTCACCTGTCCTATCCGTTTCTCCCTGCAGGTGCAGCCTTTCACTTTTCTGCACCCCCCAATGTGGTACCCGAGATCCAGCAGTGGCCTTGGCATGCACACCAGTCCTTGGTACTCACTCTAAACATGGGGTGTTACCACTGCTAGAAGCAGACATCGCCTGTGGAAACACACTGCTAACTTCAGACAGTGCAGTTAGTTAGAAGAACTGAGCTGAAAAGTAAAATCACTGAACAGAATCAGTTCTGTTCTCACTCAAACCAGGACATTCAAGACTTAAGTATTCAAAAAAGCGATGTGTGCCAACTTAGTCAAATCTGGGAGAAGAGTATGATCTGGATGAGCCT
Organism: Actenoides lindsayi; assembly: GCA_025331215.1. NCBI lineage: Eukaryota > Metazoa > Chordata > Aves > Coraciiformes > Alcedinidae > Actenoides > Actenoides lindsayi. Next base: position 49,291 of record WTSP01018623.1, read on the forward strand.
CACCTTTATACACACTATAGACAACTTGTCTCTCATACTTGGAGACAGTTAATATATTTTTGTTGAGCATGACAAGAGCTACCACTCTCTGCAATAATGAAGATTTACAGTGGTTAATCAGAAAGAGGAAAATGTGTTACTGATACATGTCCTTGCTGTTTCAAAGAAGCTGATAGGAGAGATGGTGTATCAGGACAAGATCCTACTCCAAATGGACCTGTTCTTCATCGAACTAATTCAAAGAAGAGTGCGTCCATCAGATCAAGGGAGGTTTTACTCCCACTAGTGAGACCACATCTGGAGCATGTTGTCCAGTTCTGGTCTCCTCAGTTCAAGAGAGACAGAGAAATACTAGAGAGAGTCCAACACAGGTCTGTGAGGGTGATTAAGGTACTGAAACAACTCTCTTAGGAGAAAAGGCTGAAAGACCTGGGGCTGTTTAGCCTGGAGAAGAGAAGATTGAGAGGGGATCTTATTAATGTTTACAAATATCTGAAGGGTGGGTGTCAAGTAGAAGGGGATAGTCTCTTTTCACTTGTGCCCTGTGATAGGACGAGTGGCAATGGTCACAAGCTGGAACACAGGAAGTTCCACCTAAACATGAGGAAAAACTTATTTTCTGTGAGGGTGACAGAGCCCTGGAACAGGCTGCCCAGCGAGGTTGTGGAGTCTCCTTCTCTGGAGAATTTCAAGACCCACCTGGATCTGTTCCTGTGTGGCCTGCCCTGGGTGATCCTGCTCTGGCAGGGCAGTTGGACTTGGAGATCTCCAGAGGTCCCTTCCAACTTCTACCATTTTATGATTCTGTGATTCAATTCTACCAGTCCAAATGGACTCTAAAGGAAGAAAGCAAATTCTGATAATTGATTAATGCGTGTTTTTCAGCATAGGAGAACCCAAAATTTCCAAATGATCTGCAATAACATTAACTTTTTAAATGCCTAAATTGTGGCCAGTGAATTTCTCATTATTCTGGAGCCATCTGTTTGAGACAAAACCAAGCTCAGCAGTCTAACAGAGGAAACACTTGCTGTTTTGGTTTGAAAAAAAACCTGACACAAACAACAACAACCAAAAAAACCCACAAAAAAAACCAAAAAACCCCACAAAACCCCCAAAACAAACAAAAAAACGAAACCAAAACCCAACCCACAACAAAATAAACCAGAAGAAAATTGTTTCTTATTTTAGTATGTAATCATTATCAGATTAGGGCATTCATGAATGGTTATGGTGGGGATAGAGAATGGTAGATTAGGGCAGGGTACAGCAGAGCAGAGTAGCATAGAGTAGCGTAGAGTAGAGTAGAGTAGAGTACAATCAAGTAGAACAGAATACAAAGTGTACATGCCCTTGTCAAAATATTCAGGTTGCACAAATGAAGACAATTAGGAACTCAAGAGATCTCCTTTCCCAGGCAGGGGAAATTCTTTCTACACATATAACTTTATGTTTTCTATAGCTAGAGTTAATTAATATAAATTTCTAAAGAATGTAATAACAATGATTGTAGCTAAGTATGAAAGGTCTCTTGTTTTGTGAATCATCCACATTTTTAAGTGCTTACAATTATATGTTGAAAAATCTCATTTTCTGAAATTGCACCCTATTTTGCCCTCAACCCAAGGAGAAGTGCTTTTATACCCTTAAAGCAGAATTGGTTGAGCTTACAATAAACATTTTGAATACATAGGCACAGCTTGCTGATGTAATTTAGTAGAATGGTCTCCACAGCAAGAAAAAAAACCTTAAACATAAAGTTTATGTCTTGGATTTTCTGTATTTTTTTACTGAGATATATGAAAAAAAGGATAGCAACAACTTGAAAAGTTATGAATTTTTAAATATGCAATTTCATACAAGCTTCCTAGATTGCTGAAAAGAATATATGAATGATGGACTTATTTTGTCCTTTTATATCTAAAAACACATTAGGTGTTTGCCATGGGTTGTGAAAACATTAATAGTAGTAGTAACTCCCAGCTACTATATATCAAGCTCAGAGATTTTTGGAACAACATTTAAATTCTGCTTGTTTAATAATAATTGTGACATTTGAAGCACCACTGATACAGCCGTAATATATAAAAGGAGAGAGATGAATCATTTCTGCTAAAAGATGTGAAAAGAATCCAGGAGAAAATGATCTACCAAAATCACTTGTAAAGCTTGTACTCACTTTAGGGGCGCAGGCCTATGCACTGATTTTTGCCTGCAGTTCTCTCCTCAGTCTGCCTCACCTGAAGTCATGTAGGTTTGGAAGAGAATTGTGATTCACTGATACTCTGCAAAAATGAAGAGGTGTTACACCTTCCACAATAACACCTCTAGATCAACTTGTTTCTAAGTAGATGAGTACAAGAGGAAGAAGAATGAGAGTAAACTGATCTTCCATTGCTTATCCAAAAGGTAGGGATTGTTGCGACTAGACTATTTGCAGCAAAACCATTAAATTAAAGAACAAGGGGGTCTCTTTCATGTGGTAGTCATGCCACAGAGGAAGTGTCCTGCTCAAGAATTAGGGAAATGGGATTGGCCAGAAAAGATGGCTACTGGTATGAAAAAAAGATGAAGACAGTGGAGATATACAGCTAGAAAGTAAGCATGCCTTTAAAATCGAGAGTTGTGATTTTTAGTAGCTGATGGACACTTTCAGTCCCTTTGAATTTGGTAGGAGTTTCAGATGGTTTGCTTTACTGATAGCTAGATTTTTGAGTCATTTGCACCAGGTTCCTGAATTGCATGTCAAGTCACTGTCAATGGCTAATGAGGGGGATGATATAGCCTGTATTCCTACTGTAGCAGGAGAGCAGCAAGGAGTGGTTTAAATATGTTTGGGTCAGCAAGGTGAATCTCGACTAGATGAGTGCTGTGATGGATGAGCTGAGATGAAGGTTTCAGCAGAGAAGGTATCAAGAAACTGCACTCACAGATAATGCCATGGTGTTCGTAATAGGATGATCAGCAGACTTTGGGAGGCTTCAACATATAGCTGACAACACTAGAATAAAAAATTTCCAGCAATCCTCCCCCATCAGTAAGATAAACCTGGCTCAGGTAAGGACATTAGAGTGAGGCTGCCTTCTCAGTGACTGTTAATGCTGCTCAGTTTCTCAGTGACTCCAGACTAATAAAAGGGGTTCCAGCCACCAAAGTTGTTCAACAAGTCTAAATGCCAAAACAGTCTCAACCAGAATCCCTAAACAGAAACAGTACCACTTATCAGACAGAATAGAACCTCACCAGTTGCTCACTCAGGAAACTGAGAGTCTGTCTTTAGTGTCTGCAGCATAACAAATACAGGTGATGAGTTTCTGGTAGCTGTACATGAAGAACTCCTCTCAATCTTTTGTGTCTCAGTGTACATCCTAATTTGATACTTTAAGTGGTCAAATTACAGGCTCTTTTAAACACAGAGGACCTGATTTTATTACCACTGGGATTATTTTTTCTCATAGGTAGTTCAGTGGATTTCAACTGTTTTCTTTTAACTGCAGGAAGAATTGGACTTGAGTAGGTAGAAAGCAGGATGAAATCTCACTGCAGTCCTGCTTTCCCATGCAGAATTACAGACTCAGAATAAAAGATGTATCCCTGGCAGGGAAAATGTAGTCTGCAATGAGTGTAGACTCATAAATTTGAAGGCCAAAAAAAATTTATTATTATCATTTATGCGTTCCTGCGTAGTTCAGGTTACAGAATTTCCCACAAGTGATTCCAGTGTCAAATCAAATAATTTACAGCTGAACTAGAGCACATACCCTGAGAATGATGGTAGCTTTTCCATAATGATGATGCAGTGTAGCCCACTGTGTTCTGAAATGCTATACAGCAACTCCCTTGCTAGAAAACCATTGAGAAAATACAAATAACCTTGCAATTTTAAAGTTTGGTTTATAACATTTTCCAGCATTATTCCATATCTTATTTTGAATACCATTATACTGAACTTGATTTTCAAAAGCAAATACATTGTTACAGTATCACTGCACTCTGCTACGTGAGATATTTCTTGATGTTTGTGCAAGTATCACCTCTGACAAATAGGAGACCTAACACATAGATGGCACACCGCGGATGTGCTTCCCAAGGGAGGGTGTATTTCTAATGAACAGTGTACGTGACCTAATCTCTTCTTTGGCTTCTGCTCTGCACTACCCTTTTGTCAGGCATAGTTGCTCTGTACTTGTGATTACTGTTCATCTAGGTACTGGAACGTTTGGACATATGAGATGTATCTCTTCTGCGGGTGTTCAGTATATCTGCCTTTAGATGTGTCAGGGATAGTGTGGCATCCAAGAAACTGTTTGTTTGGTGCAAAGAGCTTACAGTTATTCAGTGAACACTCATTAACAAATCTGCCCAAATGGAGGCCGCAAAAAAGAATTTCATCTCAATATTATTTCAAGGCAATGTTCTCAATTGATGTTGAATTGGTTTCATTTACTGAAGTCAAAGAAACTGCAAGAAAATTAATTGTAACCAGATGGGGATAAAGTAATCTTCAAAACCTCCTGACGTGGCAATGCTACCTGGGAAGGGCTCATTTCCCAGCTTCTGTGACAAGAGTATTTCTCTTCTAAGCTCCAGCAAGTTGCTTCCATGCCATCAGTGCACCCAAATGGCATGCAGCTGCCATGGTAAATGCGCAGAAGGGAACCAGCGGACTTTGTGTTGTCTCTTCTACCATAGAATAGCTATTAGGTATCCACTCCTAGTTCAGTGCCTAATTATTGTTGCATTTCTTTTGAAAATGAGTGACTTTTATCAGCCTTGATAGCTCCTCCCCTGGAAAAGGTCAGTGTCTCCCAAGGGAGCTGCTGCTTGCAGTCTGTGAGAGATTGCCTGGGAGTCATACCCTTTTGTCAGCTGACCTTTAAATACAATAATGTCAGTTTGTTAACAAGAAAGTTTCATTTGTTAAAGTCTTTGGTGTTAGTCTGACATGACTTACCATTTAAAACACTTCCCTGATTTTTTCCCACCCTGTGATCTCATGATAATGCCATAGTGTTAATCTTTGAGGTCACATACTAGGCAGATTCCCTCTTTAGCTCATATTTTCAAGTTTGATATAAATATTTTCCTCTGTCATTAAACTACTTTTAAGGAAGTTCAGATATAAGGTCAAAGAATTATCATACAATTTCCAAAAGCTTTTACACCAGGAGCTAGAAATGTTCCTTATGTTTCTTTCTATCCCTGCCTGACTGGCAAACTTGGGGAAAGTTTTTGATTGACTTTATGGGTCCCATTAAATCAGTGCTCTGTTCTGCTAAATGAATACCATACTCATCCTTTTTGTACTAAAGGAACAAATACTGAGCATTTAATTAAAGACAACGTGAGCGCAAAACTGTTTTCCATGTGAGTTTAGCTAGAGTATAGTTGGGCAAATGTGAAACATCCAACACTGCAGCATAAATTACTCCTAGAACTCCTAGGCTTCCTCTGGTGCTGCTTGTATTCAGAATTATAGGCATGATATCAGGTCTTTTGGTGAGCATGTGTATTAGTGACAGTAAAAGAATTTTCTGTCGGACTACTTGGGGGCATAATTTTACTTGTCACATTCTGTCACAAACAGAAGGTCAGGCTCTTACAGATCCTCTCCTAGGAGTTGCTTGAGTAGTTTACAGACTACAGGTAGCAGGCTAAATGTAAATCTTTCCTAGAAACCAGCTGAGTCCCTGCTGCACAGCCCTTCTTTCCAGGTTGCTTGTATAGACAATCTATCAAAATGCACGGGCTGCCTTTCTGCCTACCCAACAGGTTTGCATCCGAAGAAAACTGGGAAAAATATGTATGCTTGTAACTGCCACATGGGAACTAAGGCTATGGGACATGATGCAGAGCACATCTGCCTCCAGCATGGACACATCCATGAAGAAGAAAAGAAACAATGAAGCCCAGTAGGCTGACTGCTTATCATCACTTGAAGCTCAGCTTTACCCAGACACCTTGTATGGATTGTAAGATTCCAGGCCCTCAGCACTGCAAATGAGAACAAGTGGAAAGGAAAAGAGCAATGTATCATCAGAGTCTGAGGGCTATTTATAGTCAGGACACTTAAGTAGATGAAATACAACTGAATATCCTCTACCTCACGCTGCAAAAGCCAAATTAAAAATAAAATAAAAAGGAGAGAGAAAAAGAAAAAAAAATTCCAAATTACAGTCCAAACTAATCTGTCCAATACAAGAGAAAATGTTTTTCAAACTCTTATAATCATCTTGATCATGAATGTGTGATTGCTTTACACTCACAGCACATTTAAGGACATGGATTCCCTACAACTCACTAGAGTACTGACAGACCTGTGCTGCTGATCTGCTTCCAGCTGCGCCCCATAAGCAATGCTTCAGGCAAAGATGCACACACGCACGCGCACACAAACCTCAGATTATTTTCCTACCTCTGCTTGATATGTCTTCCCCTCACTGTAATTCTGACGTTCACATTATCCCTTTTAGTTACAACATTGCAGGCAGCTCATGTTAAGGTAATTATCTGTGATGACCCTGAAGCCCTTCTTAGAGTCTAATGTACCAATCATGCTCATTACCATAATATCTGAGTCTCCATAGTATCAAGGCATCTGAGTCAGTCATGTCAATCTACAGGCCACAGCCTGGAGAACAACAGAGAAGGAAAGTAGATGAAGATAAAGATTCAAGAGCAAAAGCATAGGATTTTTAAATTTTACAAGATATTTAGGAGATCAAAAAGGGGAATGTAAATTTTCAGTAATGAAATATTAGTGACAACATTTCATTGGAAATACTAATACAGAAATCACTTTGCATAAGACAGCAGAAATCTCCATTGCAGGAACTGACAGGAAATCTCTTTCACTAAGAACAAATAGATTGAAGAGAAGCTAATTGCAATAGAAGGCTGATGCCACTGTCATGTACACTCCCTAAACCAGGAGGAACTTCATTGAAAACCATGCAGTTACATGTGTGTAAGTGTGCTGTAAGACCAGAATAAAGTTCAAAGTAAGGGAAATTACCCAGCTGTATTAGTACTGCTGTGGACTGTCATGTAAAAGTAATGTACATTACCCAGCACAGTTTCTGACAAATTATATAATCCCTATACCTTTACAGATATTTCCTTGGTTATTTGTTTCTTGCTGGTTAGTCAGTAGCTGACCTCTTTTAACAAATGACACATGCTTCCTAAGATCTACAGCTTTGCAGTGCTAATAGAGGAAGTATCAATCACACATTTTCTCTGTTGAATTACATATCTCCTGTTTGTGACTGTATTATGGGAAGAGTCACGCTGGAACAACAGTGCCTCAGGCTTGGAATCATCTCACCTCACTTTACATGTTTACATCTAAGGCAGTCAAACTCAGCTATTCTTATAGTCAGTTACAGGCATTTCTGTATTAGGGCATAAATGGTGTGTACTTAAAACATGGATGAGTCATGATCTAAAAGTGCCTATTTGTCTTTATTGGCTGCAAAAGGAGCCAGGAGCGACTAGATCAAATATATCCTTCTACAATAGACAGTTACACAGAGTCAGCTGAGTATCACCCCCGCAGTTTATAATTTTGACAAATCACATACACGTTTTAAACCTAATTTGTTCAGTGAAGTGTTATTTTGACAGAGCTTTTGGCAACTCACATGCACTCTAGAAAATAGGTCTTGCTGTATAAACCTTCCCTGCCTATATATATGCAGGGACGTCTGCACCACTGTGCTGGACTCTCTCTCATTTCAACACGCGCTTTGCCACTTACCAAAAGACAGCAGTCTCAAATTGTATAGCTGCCACCTGATTGGCATATTAGTCCTCTCTGGCCTGGCCTATAGTAAAACATTTTAATAAAGAGATAGAAAGTAAAAAAAGTTTTCATCAATATTATTTGGAAATCAGACACTTCTTGCTAGAGATGTCAGGTTATTCCAGAAAGCCCACGTGCTCTGTGGGATGTGTTGTCCTTTATTGCCTCATACTCAGGCAGTTAAGTGGTGTCCTCATTCAGCTTTTGCTCTTTTCTTCCAATTGCCACTGCAGGTACCAAACTATACATGATGAGCTGAAGGCACAGCGATGCAGATGCCCAGAGTTGCGTACCTGCTTCAAACCAATCTAGTACTAGGTAGTTCTGATTTGCAAGCAAAATAATCAGTGTAGGGCATGAAGGGCACAGGCTGGAACCCCTTCCTTCTTTCATTTTCATACCCATTGACACAGTAACATCCTGACATCTCAAGGGATATTCTTTTCTTACCAACAAAAAGAAAAAAAATTTCTATCCCAGATGATCAAGAAACTGCCTGAGCTAGAAAACTCCAGGTAGAAAATCCAGGTAGAACAGGTGAGCTAGAGATGTTGTGGAGACTCTCTCCCTGGAGATATTCAAAAGGTATCTGGAGAAGGTACCGGGCAGCTGGCTTTAGTAGGCTTGCTTCTGCAGAGGTTTGGACAAGGTGACTCCCAGAAGCCCCTTCAATGACAGCCACTCTGATTCTGTCAAGACTACCATAAACCAGGCTGATCGAGAAGCCACAGTTGATACATTTTACCTCTGCCTGCAAAAGCAACTTGTAGAACAACCTTTAAATATGTAGTGAGGAAGGGTATTGCTGCCTCTGCTATTAGAGATTCTTGTTCAGGTATCCAGGTAAAATCAGAGTTGTAGATTTAATCTCTGCTACATGCAGTAACTTGAATGTCATACATGCCTCTTTACTGATGGCTTCCCCAGTCCTTACTTCACCACAAGGAGCCATTTCTACTCTACAGTTTCAAATACAACAGAACTATCCATGCTACTGCATAATGGCAGCTTTAATTTCTATTGATTTTATGACGATCCTTATATAGCAACTGTTGGAGTTACTCTTACTTCAGTCTGCTTATAAACAGTTAGAGGAAATCACATAACTGTTTGCAAATAAACCAGCCTAGAGAAAAAGCATGTGCAATAACAAAATTCATAAAATGCCAGCACACAGCAGGGCAATATTTTCAAGGTGATGAAACTGCACAAAAAACAGAGGACCTTTTTTGTCCTTTGCAAATACTATACGTATAACCTAAATTGACTCTCTTCACATGAAACATTTTAAAAATACATATCCCATCATGTTTTGGATATTTGCCCATATTTCAGGTTGGCTTAGACTTCAAAATCAAGATCTGCCAAATGAAAACCAAGATCTGAATGCCAAGCACAGCATCTTGACAAACAAATATTTGTTTAAAATTTCAATTATTTTTTAAATAGAAGCATTGAGGATCACTCATGATTCACCATCTCACATGAAATTCTGAGTTTCCAAAAAGAAAACAACCATTCTGGGGTTTAGACCTCATCTTACATCTTCAGTCTACAGTCCCAGAACCCCACAGTTGGATTGTTGATACCACCTTACACTGATTATGTTTTCTATCTTCCAGAGGTGCTGTACATTCAGTATTGAACAACACTGTCTTGTACCTATGGTAGTATTTTATTACTTTTTGTTATTCCTATGCAGTGTCTTATAAGGACAGTCTGCAGATACAGAGTTTTCCAGATAGTCTCATCTTCCTCTGGTGTTTTGTTAGTTGTTACCAGTTGAGAGAAACACTGAAGGAATTCATGTTTAATGTCAATCCCAAAGAAGGACACAGAGATCAGCCTCATTCTATTTTCTGCATACAGATTGCCTGAATATTTTAAAATCTTTCTTTTTGGGAGAATACATATGGAAAATTCTTCTGTGACACTGAATTTTCTTGGAGTTTTAAGGATTTATATGAGATGAGAAGTTGCACTTTTAAAACATTTTGTTTTTCCAGAAATTGACTTTGAGGACGTCCTTTAAAATTCAGATGATGTAGGACTGTAATTTTTTCCCCATCCCCAAAAGGGCTTAAATGTCATTCTGATCATTAAAGAAAAGCATATAAAGTCAAAGAAATTATTCTTCCAGTTCTTATTTTAAAAACATAAACCAAATGTATTTACTACAGCCATTACAATATTTGTTCGTGCTTTGCAGCTTTTATATTAAGGAAATATAGGAAGTAAGATGAGTTAGATCATGTGGACATACAGAACAGCTTTGGAAGTCACTTTTGTATTCATGTGGAGAAGAAATAAAGGGAAAGCTTAGCTGAAAGGAAACAGTTTTCCAGTTTATGACACATCAAAATGATGAGTATCTTCCCTGGGAAAAGTGGCACAGAGCAATAGTATCAGCAACAGGAAAGCTTCAGAGAGAGAATTCAAGCCCATGAGACACAGAAGGTTGAATTAGAACTAAGAGACAGGAAAATTAATTAGCAATACATTCAGGGACATGTTAGAGACATCTAATCTTCAAACAGGCATAAGTCCTACCTAAAAAGCAAGGAGAGGATCAGAAATACCATATAAGCTGACAAAGTTAAAACAATATTCCAGTAACAGCTTTTCTCCATTAGACATTATCAATATAGCATCCAGCAATAAGGATGTTCCCCTGAAACCAGGAACCCAAACTGTAATGAGGGATAAGATTGGTAGGAGAAGATGTAATGATCAGAAAAAAAGATAGACATGTTTGCTACCTCAAAGATGATTACATAATGACTTCCTTTTTTGCTCATCACAAATGTGGTAGTCATCACAAGGAACCTGAATCACCTGCAATACCAACAGGACAAGGCAAAGGGAAGGCATGGACTGCTCAATAAGAATTCAGTCAATAAGAAATCATCAGTCTCCATCAATGCTCTACTTCAATAACAAAGCTAGAGGACACAAAATGAAGCTAGTAGGAGCATTTTAAAAATAAGAGGAGGTGGTTCTTTACACAACGTACATTGGAGCTGTATTACTAGTTGCCAAAGGCTGTTCTGCATGCAAAATGTTTAGATGTCCAAGCAGAGACAGTATGACATTCTGGAAAAGATATCCCATAGAGGGTTAGTAAACAGACCAACTTCAACAGGCTCAAGAAGTCCACAAGTCCATCTTGCCCTCATACAACTGATTCTTTCCTTACTCTTCCCTAGAGGTCTGTTTATGAACACTGTTCAAATCAATAATCTAGAAGGACTGTTTAACAGGATCGAAATTATAGGACTTACGTGCTTGTGGTTTGCAAAAAACAGTGCCTGCTTTGTCATCAATGAGATCCTAACACTGTTCATGATAGAGTAAAACTTTTTGGTCCAATTGCAAGTGTTTATCTAAAATATCCCATAAACTGTACAAGAAATAGTTACAGGTCCACAAAAACCTGCTTATATGTTAATAGAGTTTGCACTCCTAGATTGCAAAACATTACATAAAGCTATCTACAGGGTCTGGAGACAAGCTTGTTTCATTTGTCAGTGAGTAAACAAATTATTATTCCAGCTAGAACAAAGAAATCCGTGTGGAAAGATAACAGGGTTCTGTGCAAAGAATGTAATGGGATTCTAGATTCGGAAAGCAACACACTTGGACCTACATTGTAGCAAAGAGGCAACCAGTGAAAGAAAGTTTTCAAACTTCTGTACCTGAAATTAAGCACATGAGATCTATTTTGTTTAACTTTAGATGCTTACAATGTGTGTATACATGAGTTAATTGTCTGGACTTCTTTTGCAGTCAACAGAAGAATATTTTCAACATGCTATAGAGATGATCATTTTGGACATATAACCCAATGTAACCCACGGTAACCCAATGCCTGGTTGCTTCTGCTGACCATAGAAGGAGTCTAAATAAATATCTCGGATTCAGAAAGTGACACTGTAGTCATCTGAAATTGATGAGATGTCTCCTACTGCAAATGCCCACGTGTTGAGTGGGAGAACTATTTTTCTCACCTGAACATTCCTATAATTTTGCAAGGCTGTCACATACTCAACTGATTCCACAGATGAAGCCCACTTCCTACTACAGGTTCTCCTTTCATTCTGCTAATCCCCAACATACACATTTCCTTTCTACCCCTTCCCATAGCTGTTCCTTTTGTACATTTGGCTGTTCATTTCAATTTCTTTTCCTAACTACAGTTCTAACCCCATGACTGTCCACTCTTCCACACATAAGCAGCTGTCTTGCACTCCCTATTTCTACAACTGATCTCCTCCCTTTCTTTCCATGTCTAGATGAAATGCTACTCCTGTACCTTCATGTCCCATCAGTCACCTTAAGATCTTCTTTACAGCAAAGTCCCATATTCCCTTTCCAATGGCTTCTGTGGAATAAGGTAGGCTATATAATGTAAAATGAACATCATAGCTTTTCTTTGATCATCTGCCATTCTGGCAAAATTCCTAAAATATTTCCAGCTGATTATGCAAATCCAGTGAAGAGGCTGCTTTTCAAGGCATGTAGTAGCTATTGAATAGAATAACTTTGTATCATAAAAGCATAAATAGTCAGTGATTGTTTATATAGGTACATCCTTGGTAGAGGAGGACCAGGTTAGAGACCTGCTGGGCAAACTCAAGTGGAAGAAGAGAGTCTACAGATCATGGAAGGAGGGGCTGGCCACTTGGGAGGAATATAAGACTGTTGTCAGATGATGTAGGGAGACAACTAGAAAAGCTAAGGCCTTCTTGGAATTAAACTTTTCAAGAAAGATCAAGGACAACAGAAAGGGCTTCTTCAACTACATTGCAGATAAAACTAACACTAGAGACAATGTGGGCCCACTGATTAATGAGGTGGGTGCCCTGGTGACAGAGGATAAAAAGAAGGTGGAGTTAATGAATGCCTTCTTTGCCTTTGTCTATGCTGCTGGAGGCTGTCCTCAGGAGCCCCAGACCCCTGAGGCCCCAGAGGAAGTCAGAATAAAGGAGGAGTTTGCCTTGGTTGATAACGACTGGGTTAGGGACCAATTAAGCAATCTGGACATCTATAAATCCATGGGTCCTGATGGGATGCATCCACGAGTGCTGAGGGAGCTGGTGGAAATCATTGCTAGGCCACTCTCCATCATCTGTGGTAAGTCGTGGGGAACAGAAGAGGTGCCTGAGGACTGGAGAAAGTAAATGTAACTCCAGTCTTCAAAGAGGGCAAGTGGTAGGACCAGGGTAACTATAGACCAGTCATCCTCACCTCCATCCTTGGAAAGGTGATGGAACAACTTATTCTTGGCACTGTTTCTACGCATATCAAGGATAAGAAGGTCATTAGGGGCAGCCAACGTGGCTTCACCAAGGGGAAGTCATACTTGACCAACCTGATAACCTTTTATGAGAACATAACCAGGTGGATAGATGATGGTAAAGCAGTGGATGTGGTCTATCTTGATATCGGTAAAGCATTTGACATTGTCTCCCATAGCATCCTTGCAGCTAAACTGAGACAGTGTGGTCTGAATGATCAGCTAGTGAGGTGAATTGTGAACTAGCTGAAGGAAAGAAGCCAGAGAGATGTGGTCAATGGGACAGAGTCTGGTTGGAGGCCTGTATCCAGTGGAGTCCCTTAAGGGTCAGTACTGGGACCAGTACTATTCAATATATTCATCAGCAACTTGGATGAGGGAATAGAATGCACTGTCAGCAAGTTCGCTGATGACACAAAACTGGGAGGAGTGGTTGACACACCCGAAGACTGTGCTGCCATTCAGTGAGACCTAGACAGGTTGGAGAATTGGGCAGGGAAAAATGTAATGAAATATAAGAAGGGCAAGTGTAGAGTCTTGCATCTGGGAAAGAACAACCCCATGTACCAGTATAAGTTGGGGACTGACCTGTTGGA
>WTSP01018623.1:63086-87264 GCA_025331215.1 Actenoides lindsayi
TCTAGGTGATCCTGCTCCAGCAGGGGGATTGGACTAGATGATCTTTTGAGGTCCCTTCCAATCCCTAACATTCTGTGGTTAACATACGTCAGGGGTAGACCACCTGGAAAGCAGCCCTGAGCAGGATCTGGGATTCCTGATAGACAGTCTTAACCATGAGCCAGCAACGTGCCCTTGTGGCCAAGAAAGACAATGGTGTCCTGGGGTGCATTAAGAGGAATGTGGCTAGCAGGTCAAGGGAGGTCATCCTTCCCCTCTGTTCTGCCCTGGTGAGGCCTCATCTGGAATACTGTGTCCAGTTCTGGGCTCCCCAGTTCAAGAGAGACAGGAAACTTCTGCATAGAGTCCAGTGGAGGGCAATGAAGATGACTGGAGGACTGGAGCATCTCTATCATAAGAAAAAGTTGAGAGAGATAAGACTATTTAACCTGGAGAAGAGAAGACTGACAGGAGACTTTACCAATGTCTATAAACATCTAAAGAGTGGGTGCAAGGAGGATGAAGATGAACTCTTTTCCGTGGTGCCCAGTGACAGTACAATGGGCGATGGTCACAAGCTTGAACACAGGAAGTTCCATCTATATATGAGGAAAAACTTCTTTACTGTGAGGGTCACAAAGCCCTGGAACAGGCTGCCCAGGGATGTTGTGGAGTCTCCTTCTGTGGAGATATCCAAAATCCACCTGGATGCAATCCCATGTAATGTGCTCTAGGCAAACCAGCTTTCCTGGGGGGTGGGGTTGGACCAAATGATCTCTAGAAATCCCTTCCAACTCCAATGATCCTGTGATTCTGTGGTATGTGCACACTATGTACCCATGTTTATATACTAGATCGCTTCAGATAAAGAGTAATTTTATAAAATTCATATTCTCAAATGTAAATGAAATATTTTTTCCTTTAAAATAAAATACAATTTACATTCTGACTCTTTAATGGTCCTTTAACATCATTTACATTCAATTAAGCAGTGCAAGTTTTACATCACAGTGTAAACAAAACCAGAGTTTGAAGAACTAGGATTTATTGGATTAAAAAACCTAAAACAATAGTCTATTGAAGTTGCTATGTTAATTTTTGGCAATGGTTGTGTTTCATGAAGCTGCACAAGTGTATTTTTCATCTCAGTTTATTCGACAAATATAGTTTAATGTTGAGCTGAAGGAAAGCTGAGTGTGTTGAAAAAGGAACAAAGCTCATTATCCAATTTCTCTTTATAAGTAAGGATGAGGATTGAAATTATGAGACTTAAACATTTTAAAAACTTGAAGAGCACAGTAAGCAAAAATAATGAATTGACTTAGGATGGCTAATATTTTCTGCATTTAATATATTGAATAATTTTACATTAAAGATTGTTTTGAGGATTCTTTTTTTTTTTTTTTTCTGTAGTTTTATTTCACCATGAAACAATATCAAAATACTGGTTTGGTTCACTTTTAAATGAGTGTCAAACTGAATTTCCATTCAAATGCAACTTCACTCAAAAAATAATTAAATAGATAAATTATCCACTAAACAATTAATTCACTGTTAATTGATTTCCAGTATCATAAAACTGTAAGTCCTAATAAGCACAGTAAATGCTTGTAGTTTTATAACAGCTTAGACAAGTATGTAGCAGGCATGCATCCTTCACTGTGCAAATAGCTTCATTAAATTTATGAAATTATATCAGCTAACTAGAACAGATGTTATTTTGCAAAATATCATAGGAAAAAGGATAGATGTTATTTAAATTAATGGTTGTTGATTTAAATCATACTTAAAATCACTACTATTTAAATCACCCATTTTGGTGCATGTATTGCATAGATGCTCTTTTTTTACATGCAGGAAATGACATCTCATTTGGAAAAGGTTGAAATCTATTCCTATTCCATTGTTAGGTGTTGAATATTTACATTTTCAAGTCTGATGTAATTCTATCATCTATGTTTTGGAGATGTCTGCTCTAAATTAATGTAAATTAGAAGCATTGCCTGCATAATCTGCTCATGAAAATTCTTTGTTAAGAAATCTCAGTACAAAAAGTATTTCCACAGTTGTCATAGATGCGGCTAAAGCATCTAGATAGGAGAGGCAGACAGGAATGAGTACATCTGCATTTTTGAACATGTGAAAACAGAAGTTTCTTAGTACAGCTACAGGTTGTAAAATGGTGGGAAATGGTGAACTACTGAACTCTGACACTCATCTGCAGAAACTTAACATTTTACATGATTGTGCCGTGCCTCCAAATTCTTCATGACTGTCACCTAGTATAAATCAAGATCTATAATGCTGAATTGCAGATAAATAACACATTTGGAAATTCACAAAATACATCAGGAAAGCTCACAATTTAAACCCCAGGAAAAGATTTTAAAAAGGAGTTGGCATTGCTTTATTAGAGGAATTGTATTTATAATACATCTTTTGATCTAATTTATCTTAACCTTGATAATCAGTACTTGTGCTACAATCACAGAATCACAGAATCATTTAGGTTGGAAAAGACCCTTGGGATCGTCGTGTCCAACCATTAGCTCTACTCTACAAGTTCACCCCTAGACTCCAACACCACATCTAAGCGATGCTTAAACACATCCAGGGATGGCAATTCAACCACATGTCTGGGCAGCCCATTCCAATATCTCACCACTCTTTCCGTGAAGAATTTTTTCCTAGTGTCCAGTCTAAACCCACCTTGTTTCAGCTGTAGGCCATTCCCTCTGGTTCTGTCAATAATTACCTGAGAGAAGAGACCAGCCCCTCTACAATGTCCTTTCAAGTAGTTGTAGAGAGTGATAAGGTCTCCCCTCAGCCTCCTCTTCCTCAAACTAAACAGACCCAGCTCCTTCAAACGGTCCCCATATGATCTCTTCTCCAGTCCCTTGACCAGCTTTGTTGCCCACTACTGCCCCCGCTCCAGCATCTTGATATCTCTCTTGTACTGAGGCGAAATGAATATTAGTATGGAGTAAGAAGCCAGTTCACGCTGCATCAGAGGATGCTGAGTGAGGGAGACTAATGTAGCAATCAAAAATGCTGCACTACCTGCCACGTAAATCCAAAGAATATATGCCACAGACAAAGCAACAAACACAAGCCAAATAATTTCCCCCTGCCTGCTCCTATTTGTCACAGGGCAATATTTTTTTTTCCTGAAATGCTTCTTAAATTTGAATGCAAATACCCACGTAATGCTTGGCAGGCAGCATATCTGTATAACAAACTGACTAATTTGGGGATATAAAAAACAATAGTCGCATAAAAGGTTAGATTTTAAGAGGACATCCTTTGTTGTAACTTTCAAAACCTCTTGAGAGCCACAAGAGAGCATAAGAGTTGCTTTAAGGCTACATCATGAAGGATATATATGGCAAATTAAATATGAAATTCCAAATTACATTGGAAATACACATTAAATTGGAAGAATGCAGATGATTCGGAGTAAAATGTCCATCCTTACTCTGCTCTGGCCCTTACAAAAAAGAAAAAGTTAACTTTTAAGAGACACAACTAAAATATTTTTCAAAGGAAATCAGAATACAAATCAGACTAAGAAAAACAGTTTACAGAATATATAGCTGACATAGATCTATTCAAATAGACATGGCCAGATGTAATTCATTCTTGGATGAGTAAGGAAATAGACAAAATAAGCTTTGATTACTATCTTTATGAAGTCATGACAGACAGATAATATCTTGAGGACTGGGACAGGACTACCAAATTCTCTATCTCCAACTAATAGAGAGAAAAGAGGACTCGGTGAAATACAGATCTAATCAGTCTAATTTCAAATCTTGAAATATACTGGAAAATTTATTAAAAGTTCAATTTGTGAGTATCCAAAAGTTAATTAGATGATAAACAACAACCAACCTGATTTTGTCAAGAAAATAAATATGAAACTACTCTAGTTTCACTAAATAGCTTATCGGATAAGGAAAAAGAAAAATATGTGATATAGTTTGATTTTAATAAGGTTTCTGGCATTATCTAGAATGATATTGCTTAATGTAATAAAATAAGAATAGGAAGTAATAACTCCAAGCTGAACGAATAATTGTTTAAAAATTGGATTTCAAATTGGCTTTTACCTGTGGTGAACTACTAAAATACTATGCAGAGTCCTAAACAAGTCTTATCTGGGTTTCATTCTGCTCAGAAATACATACTTAAATAGGAGGCTGGACATATAATGTGCTTCTTACATGGCCGAGAAATTTCAAACATTCTACCAAAATCACAACAGATGAGAATCACTCTATTTTATCTTTCTAGAAAATTATGAACCTCTTAGATGAAATATGGCAAATTAGTTTGGACTAATCTGATTTCATAAACCAATACTGCATTTAATCCCATTTTCCATTTATCTCCATGTCTTCATTATTCTTCTTTTCCAAATGTGTTCAAAATCTTTTCATTATACTTAGGTCAAACTGGCAGATCTCTGGTTTTCAATATTACATCTTTTATTCTCTCAGATATTGTTACTGTAATGTTGTTCTTACTGCTGTACCATTCCCAGTTTGACAGATTCAATAAAATTTCTTGCTGCCAACTTTGAAACTTTATGTACTAGTTCTTTCAAGTATTATGAAATGCACATTATTCTTTCTCTCCAGACTAAGCATAGGAACTTTGTTTCCACCTAGAATGGACAAGCACATTCATCACTCATTTTCTGAAAACTGCAGAGGAGATGACAGATGCTGGTGCCAACTTTCCTTCAAGGTCATGCTTCTCCTACCAGTCTGTTCTCTAACTTCTCCAGACATGAATTCAGCCCACACTGCACAGTAACCAGGTTTCCCTATATTGGAGCAGTTTGTCAAGAACCATGTCAATGGCTTCTTGCAAGCTGAACAACCACTGACATGCAGCTCTCCAAAAAGTGGAAGTTCTTCTGCAGGCTGTGACCTCCAGCTCCACTTATAACTAAGTGTCTATGAGTATGCTTGGATTGTTAACCCTTCAATTGCTTTTATTTAATCAGGCTTCTCAGGTTTTAGTCCAGTTTCCCTCATCTGGTTTCTTGATTAGAAATGACTTTTTTCTGTCTTATAGGTTGCCACAAGTTACTACACTGACAGTAACTCCCACTTAGAGCCAAACATATAGTTGGTATTTCTGTCTTCTACAAAAATTTTATCATAATGGATCCTATCCTGGAGGCCTTTTGCAGACTCAGTATTGCCATCCCTTAAGCAATCTGAACCAGATAGATTTTATTTTACCTGTGTTACCCCCATTTTCTTGTGTGATTAATATTCAAAACTACCTATCATGTTAATCTTTATTCCTATCTTTCCCAAAAAGTTCTTACCCCATGTCTTAGTCAAACTTATTTTCTGCTGTATTTCTAACACCCCTGTAATATCCCATTTAACTTCATTCACCAGCAATGCTTTGTTTTGTGTTAGTGTGTGGCAATGTCTTTTCTATGCTTATGTCAAGCTGGTAGCTAGATAAACAATTGTTCACTGGTTATAGTCCTCACAGCACTCCTAGAATCATAGAATGGTTTGGATTGGAAGGGACCTTGAAAGGTCATCAAGTCCCATGCTCATGCAGTGAGCAGGAAAACTTTCAACTAGATCAGAGTCTCATTCAACCTGATCTGGAATGTTTACAGGAATGAGGCACCTACCACCTCTCTGGGCAACCTGTTCTTGTGTTTCACCACCCTCAGTGTAAAAAAATTCCATTCTAAACCTACTCTCTTTTAGTTTAAAATCATTAACCCTTGCCCTATCATAACAGGCCCTGCTGAAAAGATCGTCCCCATCCTTCATAAAGCCCTCTTTAACTACTGAAAGGCCACAATAAGGTCTCCCTGGAGCCTTCTCTCCTCCAGGATGAACAACCCCAACTCTTCAGACTTTCTTCACAGGAAATGTTCCAGCCCTCTGAACATTTTCATGGTCTTCCTCTGGACACACCATAACACGTCCATGTCCCTCCTGTGCTTGAGGGCTACAGAGCTGGATACAGTACTGCAGGTGAGGTCTCACTAGGTTGGAGTAGAGGGGCAGAATCACCTTCCCTTGACTTGCAGGCCATGATTCTTTTGATGTAGCCCAGGATATGTTTGGCCTTCGGGGCTCCAAGCATACACTGCTGCCTCATGTCCAGTTTTTAATCCACCAGTACCTTCAAGTCCTTCACCTCAGGACTGCCATCAATCACATCATCGTCCAGATTGTATTGATATGGAGGATTGCCCTGACCCAGATGCAGTCCCTTGCACTTGGCCTTGTTGAACATCATGAGGTTCACATGGACCCATTCTCAAGCTTGTCCAGGTCCCTCTGGATGGCATCTCATCATCCCATCCCTCTGGTGTCTCGACAGCACCACTGAGCTTGGTGGTGTCATCTGCAAACTTGATGAGAGTGCAATCCCACTGACCATGTCATTGATGAAGGTATTAAACAGCAGTAATCACAGTATGGACCAATGAGGGACACCACTTGTCACCAAGCTCCACCTGGACATCAAGATGCAACCATCCAACCAATTGCCTGTTCATCCAACAGTCCACCCGTCAAAGCCGCATCTCTCCAATTTAGATAGAAGGATGTTGTGGGGGACTGAATCAAAGGCTATACAAAAGTTCAGACAGATGACATCCATAGCTCTTCCTTTCTCCACTTATCTAGTCACTCCACCATAGAAGGTCACTAGGTTATTCAGGCAGGACTTGCCCTTGGTGAAGATATGCAGGCTGTCTGGAATACCCTTCCTGTCCTCCATGGGCCTTAGTACAGGTTCTAAGAAGATCTGTTCCATGATCTTCCCAGACTCTGAGCTGAGGCTGACAGGTTGGTAGTTCCCAGGGTTCTCCTTTCGACCCTTTTTAAAAAATGGGTGCAATGTTTCCCTTTTTCCAGTCAGCAGGACCTTCACTGGACTGCCAGGACTTTTCAAGTATCATGGAGAGTGGCTTAGACAACTCAATAAGAACTCAAGAACATTCAAAAGCAGTGCTTTTAGTTTTGTTTTTTGTTGTATTACTTTCTTGTAGGACTACTCCCTTTCTTCCCTTCTTCAGACTCTGTATGATCCCAATCTCTCCTTCATTTGTCAAAATTTTTCACTTCTTTTCTTTTTTCATCTGTTCCATGATTCTGTGTTTCATTTGTTCCCCTCCTCCTCCTTGGATTAGCCTTCACCCAAATATATATTCAGTTAGGGTTATTCTAGGTGGTGCTAATCTCATCAGCACTCATGGATAATACAGGCTATGGAGTGTTCTTATTCACTCATCTTCATTCTTTTCTCTGCATCAGCTTCATTTATAATATACATTATTGCACTTGTCTCTTTTAACACTTCCAAAATATTTTGACTTCCCTCACTTAAAATACAACTTATTGAAGATTCATTGCCAAAACATGGTTCATATGTAATATCGAGAGTATTCTCCTTCTAAAACCTCTGTTAACATACTGGAAGAAGTTTTATTCAAGAAAAACTCATGCTGATTATGCAATACTTGCTGTCCTCTACTGCTTGAGCCCTGCAATCCTAGAATTAACTTTTTCTATAATTCCCAGCTTCTTGGTTAATCATGCACAAATTTTATTCTACTGAATAAAGCAAGTTGAAATTTTCCCAGTTAGTGACGTGCCTGATTTATTATAACTTCCTTCGATGCACACTAGACCATGGATTTTAGTAATTCTAATGCCTAATTGTTATACAGAATATCAATGATAATTTTTTGCATGTAATTCTACAGTTCTGATAGCATATATTTTTCATTGTTGTCAGATTTAGACAGATTTTTAATCCTCCTGCCTATTTTTAATGGGAATTTATTAAAAAGTTGAAACAATATTGCTTATAATAATTATTTTATTGTTAGTTTTCAAAGCAGCAGTCACAGAAAATAATAGATCCTGTTTTCAAATGGGATCTATGATTTAGGGCTGCGGACCAAAGTCCCATGTGACTTATACCAAAGATCCAGAAATCTTCTAGTGAGGCTTTAACAGTCAAGGTCTTGACCCCACAATGGATGTAGGTGTTGAACATGGATTTAGACAGGATTTAAGACCACAACTTCAAATGCATGATTTTGAGAAGTTTGTACTTAAACACTGCCTAACTCTACAATTTCCAAATCTCCATAATGCCTCAGGTTTTAATTTTTATGTTCTCAAGCACATTAAGTTCTGCCACTGCTCATTTCCAGGATGACATCTTTCTTGACTAATTTGATGTCTTTGCTGCTTAGTTTCTGCCAATACACCAGCTGGAGCACCAGACTGGTAATACTTACTGGTCTCTGCTTGTGACCTCCATACCAAAAGAGAGATGACTGTCTGTAGGAACACACAGTTTAAAAGTCCAGATTATTACACCACACTGCATCTCAATTTGCACACTGTTGGAATCTCTATTACAAACGTCCATTTCCTAATTCAGAGCTTCTTACACCCCTGTAAAGAATAATCCTATGTTGGACTTTATTTTGGCACAGAGAAACAATTGAATTTAAGTTAAAAAACTGCTGAAACAAGGCATAGTTCTGTCATATTTTGTACAAACTATTGAAATCTGACCAAGTCACCTGGGCTAACAAGCATTGAAAAATTATTCTAGTAGGTGAAATAAAATTTTACCATATTTTAAGGCTCTGTTTGCTTTATGAGGCTGTTTACACCAAGTCAAGATATATTCTGTTCTGTTGAAACTAGGATGTTGTACAGTCAGAAATAAAGCTAGAGAAGGCAGGTTGATAGCCAGGACTTTCATCTGAAAAGGTCTATGAAGCTATTCCACAGACCTTCTCCAAGTTTTAATCCAGTGAATATATGACATCAAATATATGAACAGTCCAAGGAGTAGAGCCTAAATCAGGCCTGGAATAACTTATATTGGGAAACATAGAATGATTGCACTAAATAATATGTAATACAACACCATTAGCCAAATGAAAAACTGTCTTCAAATCAGAAAATGCAAGCCTTCCATAGCCTCTTCAGTCATACCTGTCTGTTACTTCTATTCCAAACCCAAGGCCAAGCTCATTAGCAGTGGAAGGCACCAGAACGAAAAAACTAGTACCTGATCCCAGTGGCTGAAGCAGGCTACTCCAGGAGCTGGACAGTCATATGCCACGGCATTAAAACCTGGTTTATCCTCAAAGCAGAAAACGTACCACAACAATCTGCCAGGATTTCAACACATCAGTTTTAGTCCAAGATAATGGAAATCTTAATGGATTTTAGAAAATTACAAATTATGTTACTTCTGCTCTTCATTCAAGCGTTGAGGTCTATTTATCTAGACCTATTTATCTATTCCATTGGACTGGAAAAGAAGAAGGGAACATAAGCAAGTAATAACTCCTGTTGCTACTCTGAGTGAGACATTTGAGAAGTATTCGACAATATAAAGATTTATGTTCATCTCTGTGTTTTCAAATAGTTAAAAGAAGTGTAGAAATGATGTCTAGAGATATTCATGTTTACCATTTCCTGGAATATATTAGGCAACCTGCAGTCTGGAGTGTATAAGGGAATCAAAAGGGAAGGTATATAATCCTTATGTGTTGGTTTATGCAGTGGCATATATGTAACTCTTGTTCAGCTGCCTTGATTCCTTTCTTCTTTCTCCCCTATTCCCACTAACTTCCCTCCCCATTTTTCTTTTCTTCAAGGTATCATAATTTGAAAAAAAGTTTTGGAGATAGTAGCACTTGTATAGTGCAAGATGGCTCTTCATGAATTCTCCAGTTTGGACCCAGTTAATGAGATGCTACTGTGCTCTCAGAGAAAGCAGATAGCAAGTTTCTGGGGCAGAAAAATGTTTATCTTCCTAGCCCTACAAGTAACAGGAGCAATCACTGATAATCAACTCTGATCATCTCCAAGGGTGCATTGGGTGAAAGGACTAATGTGATTCTCTGATATATAAGGACAAAAACCTGGATTCATGTAGGTTGTATCAGTGGTTTAACAGCAGTATGGCTGTTACTAGAATATTGTGTATATTCCTGCCAGATAGGATTGAAGAAGAACTAAAGAATGTACAGTGTTCAGAATGATTGAAGGATTGGAAAACATTGCCTGAAATGAAACCTTCAAAGGTCTGAATCAATTTAGTTTAACAAAAATATACTGATTTGATTATGGGCTGTAAATTCTAATGTGGGTAACAATCCGATTGTAGCTGGCTCATCAGACTTGTAGATAAAGATAAAAGAAGATCCAGTGAGTACAAAGTGAAGGAAGGAAAGTTCAAATTCAGAAATAAAAGAAGGTGAGAATTTTCAGAAGATGGATAATTAACCACTGGGATAACCTAACAAGATCATTGTTAGGTATACTGTTATGTTGTTGAATTTTGTTTGCTTTTTTTTTTTTTTCTTTCTTTTGTAAAAGGAATATTTAATTCAAGAAAATTTATTCAGGAAAGCCTTTTGTCATGTATTATTCAAGAGTTTAGAATAGATTATAGTTATGATGATAATAATAATACAGAGCTAACATCTATTCTGAGTGGAAGCCCAAGCTTATTTAAATCCATGAGTATTTTGCCACTGGCTTGATTTCATTGTTGCTTTTGATTATATTAAAAATTCTTTCACCACACCAAATTTACTGGTAAAATAAGCATACACAAACTAGCTGAAGCAAAATATGTTATTTCTGAAATAACTAAACAGAAAAGAAGAAGGATTTGCTGAATATGACTGAAATCCTGCCATCAGCTGCTCTATTTTCAGAGCAGTGTAGTAAAACTGCCCATGGCCCAAGCTCATGAAAGGGATCTGGTCAAACACAGCACTCCAAGAATAAAAGGTTTCTTTCCCTTTTTATAAGCCCAATTTCCATGCACCTGCCTACAGTACACCACCACAAATAGTTAAACTGGCACAACTGAAAACACAGTTGATTGTTCCAGGACAGTCAAATATGGTTTTGACAGAGGAACTTTCAAAGCCAGCTTCACCACCAAAAACTGCATCTCATGTAACTCTCTGATGAAGTAGGACATTGGACAGAATTGGATAATACTGATAATTTGACTCCTCATTTCTAGGGTTGTTAAGACAGCAGATTTTTTTAATGCAGTGAATTTGAGAGGTACTCCTTGTGTTTGTTAATGAAAGAGTGAGAGCTGAAGTGCTTTTACTACAGACAGTTTTGATGCAAACTGCAACCCCACATTACATTCGCTAATTGCTATACTTCATATTTCCAGTCTCTAAAGGAAATAATAGACAGTCTTAATGGCATTCTTCTTTTTGAAGTTCAGCCTCTCCCATATGCTGTACATTACACCCAGCAGTAATCACAGAGAAAGAGCAGAACAGTTTCTCTTAGTGTTTAAGACTCAGTGAGGTGCTGCCTCAGACTCACTTTGCTTGGAGATGTGCCTTCCTCACACATTAGTCCTTTGCTTAGACCACTAGAGTCGTTTAAAGAATATTTGATTCTCTACATGTCAGCATAAGTTTGGAGTAATATTACCATAGCACTTACACTGTGGTGAAAAATAGCATTCATATAAAGTTACATCTTAAAAAGATAATTTATTTTTAGCATACAACCCAGAGCATTTTTTAATGTCCACATTTCATATTGCATTTATCTTCGATTTGTGCTGTGGGGAAGCCCTAGTTAATGCAAAGTTCTAATTTTTTAATTTTTTTTTTTTTTTTTAACTGACATGCTTTTTTTAGACAAGATAAATTATTCCCTCATCTAACTACTATATTTTGGTCTGCTGCTAACAAGCCTCAAGTCAGCTTTAATATGTCATGTCCCGAAAGGAGCAGAGGAGAGAAACAGTGGAAAGGACACATACCTGTATATTTATATTGCACAACACATACAATGTAAAGAACCTTAAATAAAAATGCCCATAAACTTCCAAGTAGGTAGAGTGATATCCAGAAAGTCATCCTCAATAGCACCTTCTTAAGCATTAGATGGAGTATCACAGCAGTTTGGGAACCTTCCAGAACATGCAGTCCCATCATATCCCTTGACCCTGGTGACTTATTCCAACTACTTCATCCGTGATCACCCAAGCTTTTGTGACTGAGCTGGAAGCAAGGTCAGGGACTCAATTCAGTTGAGTTTCTCACCTTGGTGGGATCAACTGGATTGAGTCCTTGTTTTTGTTGGCCAAGTGACTGCTTATGCCGTCACAAGTGACAGTGGGAACATGTATATTAGAGAGAACTTTGAAAGAAGGTGTTCAAGTTGCCTGGACAATGAACTCACACCTTTTCTGTGTGTATTAAATGCTTTTCTATTAATAAATTAGGACATATTCAGACCGTAACAGCTGATGCAGAATCACTAGCACCTACATTATTACAGAGCATTGATTAGGTTTTATAACAGATAGATTTAAAAACAAGCTGTTTTATAACTGATAGTCTTAGATTTAAAACCAAAGTGCTGTGGAAAATTTCTCTCACACAGAGCTGGTTTCAAGACTCCCTAACCCAGCAGCTTCTCCATTCACTCACTCCTCATCACTGTCACCCCATAGCCCTGCAATACATTATTGTCATCGCTAACCTAGAGGCCATAAGGACTGACCTTGCCATGTCTGCTCTGCCTGAGCTTTTCTTGACCTGCCTACAGCTCTGAGGTGTTTATAGCTAATTTGTTCTACTTTTGTTTATCTTTGTGTTGTACGACTGTGGTTTTACACAGATAGCTGTAACAAGCAGTTATTCTGTGTAGAATGATATATTTACAACTCTAATACAACGATCTGTAGAGAAATACAAGCCTGATATGACAGCAGAGACCTTGAGAGGTGGAGAGGCAGGATGCAGCACAGAATAGTGCAAGTCTAGCATGATAAGAGATGAGGCACAGGCTGGCACTGGGATGCCCACAACTATAAACCAGTCACCAGTAGGCAAAGCAAAGCAAAGCAGGAGCTGGACAAAGCTGGTTTTAGTGGTAACAAAGAGAAGAAAACACTAGTGTCTAACATAAAAAGCACCATGGATAGTGAGTTTTGAAGTAACATGGAACTACAGAACAACGAACAAAGGGAAAGGTGTATATGTGTGTTAGTAAATGTATAAAAATGGGTAGAATAAGGAGGAAGAAACTAGCCACATGAACACTGGATTCTTCCCAGAAAAGGAGTCCAGAGTCTGTTGGCTTACAGTCTTATCCTCTCCAGCAGCACAA
This sequence comes from Actenoides lindsayi, assembly GCA_025331215.1. Taxonomy (NCBI): domain Eukaryota; kingdom Metazoa; phylum Chordata; class Aves; order Coraciiformes; family Alcedinidae; genus Actenoides; species Actenoides lindsayi. The sequence goes on from WTSP01018623.1 coordinate 76,259, forward strand.
AGCTGACTATAAATTCACAGGAGAAATGGAAGCGTGAGCACTCCCCAAGAAAATCATAGAAAACTGTGCGTTAACATTTTAATTGTATTATTACTTTTGAGACTTCTTCCCTATAAAAGTACTCTAATTGCATTATTATTCTCTTTTTTTTTGTGTAACAAATAGATCCAGAGTTATAATGATACTTGAATTAGACTGTTAAGATTTCCATTATGTTAACAATAATTTCTGGCTTTTCATATATGTAGTGTGCTTCCTCTTTGCTCAATAAAAAAAAAAAAAATTCAGTGTAACACCACCTCCCTCTCAGCTGCACTTGTTTACCAGATTGTGAACAGCAGCTGTGCTGTGAACAGTGCAGTGATCCTGGTGACAGAGTGAATCCACAGTCAGAATAACTCTGAAAGAAAACCCAGCAATCATCCAACCAAAACCACTTATTTGTCCCCAGCTATCAGCTCCTGGTGTGGTGGAGGCACCACATGCTCCACAGAATTTATGCTGCCATAATGAAGAGTGGTACAAGAACAGAGAAAGCAGAGATGGGCACTGTTTGTAACAGCTGTGTTACCAATGGAACCACAGCCAAAGATGATGCTCTGGCTTCAGAAATTACCTGAGAAGAATTAACCATCCCAGGTGCTCTAGCAAAAAGGTTGAACATAGATGTATGCAATTTAATTTTGTTATCTGTGAAATCAAGTTTCAAGTCAACATGCATATATTAAGCAATTACACAGATAACAATAACTAATTTTAAATTTCTATCCAGATTTCTTTTGTATCAAAGACAGCTCAGTTTGACATGAAACACCAAAGGGGACGTGGAGAGTTGTGGTCTTTTGGAATGAGGGGACGTTACTGTGCCATGAGAGAAATCATGTTGCATAGCTGAGACAGGGACGTGATTTAGAGACATAGGGGTAATTGGTGGTTTTACTTATCTGTGGCGGAGTGTAAGATGCTTAAGTTGATTTGATATTGAATAACCTGTTGTTGTAAGAGAAGCATTTTCAATAGGAAAACATCACCAGAAAAAGTTGTGGGTTTTAATGAACTTCAGATTTCTGTGGAAAAATAAAGACTAACAAAATTAGAGATTTTTTTTCCTTAATTTTTGCTAAACTGGAATTTTTTAATTATTTAGACAATTTTATTTTGTAACTTTCTAAGATAAAAGGTTGACATTGTGTATTCTCATATTTTTAGTATATTCCTACATTAAATACTCTTGCCATTTTCAATACCTTCTCTTTGAAAAACATCCCTGAATCAGCTTTTTCAAAAAAGAACAGAGCTTTATGAACTGAGTGAGCTCTCTGAACAGCTTAAGTCTATTGTAAAATAGACTCAGTCTATTTACATATCTCAGATTTACACATCTCAGTCACAAGGACTGAGATGATGTGTAAATCGTTATTTTACAAACTGATGTTTATTGGTTCTGAAATATGCAGAAACTTCTCTCAGTTAAAAAATAAACTTCCAGACTGTAATTTCCACCATCTTCTCTTTGGATTTCAAGACTTTACATTGCATCTGCATCTGTTGTTCAAGACCGTCCTTGAGTAGTAGAAAATATTTCTTGTTTCTCTGAAACTCTTCATTATGCTATTGATTGCAAAGTATTCTTGATTCCAGCTCAACTAGGTAGTTAAAAAAATCTGAGTTTAAGCTTGTAAAAAGTCTCATTGAACACAATTCTTCAGTGTTGATCAGTACTTAAGAGCTTGGGTGAATTTGGCCTTAAAGAATGTTTCTTGCAGAGCAGATGAAATGATACTTCTCTCTTAGTAAACTATGTCCTTGTCAGTCATTAAGTTACTTGTGGCCCCCTTTGAAAAAGCAAGTGTTAGCTTTTGATTCAGAATTACATCTCAGTACTTGGACTTCAAAACCTGCTCATTTGAAGAAGTAATTAATGACTGTGGCATGAAATGGGATATTTATTATCAGGTTTAAGATGCTTCATTAGGGGTACAGCTTGTTCCAAGGAAAAATAAAATAGAAAAGTTGCTGTAGCACTGAGCACTGTAATGTCCTAATGTTTATGTTCTTTGGCTCCTTATCCCTGGAGAAATTCAAAGTAGTGCCAATAATAAGATTTGCGTCAGCAAAGAGCCACCTAAACATAATAGGACCCACAGGAGGCAGAGGTATCTCATAAATCCCATCCGACCCCAGAGCACCTTACAAGCTCCTTACTTTGACAGCTAACTCAGCTCCAACCAGAGCTACTCTCCACTTGGTACTAACAGACTCATGCCAGCAGTCCCCCTTCAATATGGAGTTGATGAAGTACCTGAATCAAAACTCACTAGACTTGGGAGAGTGTATTCTGTCCTAGCTCTTACGTGTGTTCAAGAAATGAAAAATTATCTGCTGCTGCAAATACTGCATTTGTCCACGTGGCACTTAGATCTGAGCTGGTACAGCCAATCCTACCTGCAAGATCTGCCTCTTATGTGAACAGACAGAATTCAAGACTATAAATGGTCTGAAGTGGGGAACAAATTCTTCTCTATCTGTTGAAAGTATAACATATTATTTCTTTTCATTTGTGAGATTTACCAACTCTAACTTGACTTTCAGAGACAAGTAAAGGGACAGTTTCTTCAAGGATCAAATCTAGATCATCAATAAATTCCATTCAGCAGAAATACATTAATAAGGCTTGATGTGGGACCCACATGCCAGCTCATGCATCTGCTTTGCAGTACCCTTCCCTGCAGCTCCCACATGCCTGTTTGTCTTCAACCTCACCTTCACTTTTTAGGGTGATCATTCTTTCAGGGTCTCAGATTGGAATAAATCTTAAATCCACATGCTTATAATCTAGATATTCATTTGCCCTAGGCACAATTTCTGTATTTTCTTCTAGAAGGACTGGACATTTGTAGTTGGACTCAAAAACAATTACTTTCCTACATGTGTATCTCTCTCTTTCTGAAACTGCAGCTTAGAGGTGCCCTATTTCCTTCCCCTAACTCTTAACCCATCCTATCTTCGGATGTGACACTTGGTAGTGCCTTTGTCATATAACAGGACACACAACCATTTCTTCATTTTAGACGGACATTTTAGCACTCTTAAAGCCAGCAAACACAATCAGAAACAAAACCTGCAAATTCAAAATTCCTTTCAAGCAGAATTTGGGAAAACAATGTTGTAGCATATTTAAGGTTTCACAACTGCACAGCTGAGATATTGATTAAAATGTGACTCTTTTAATAATAAAAAAAATAATTTGGAATCTCTGGATCATAGAAAAGTAGTACAGGTCCTATCATCAGACACTGTATTTAATTTCTGTACAGAGTCAGATGGCATATAGGTCTGGAAGTAGCAGGTATTAAAATGTTAAATATTTGCACATGACAAGTAATGTCTCAGTACTGCATGAATAAGAACACTGATTTCCTTTTTGTGCTGAAGACTAATAAACAGTAATAATTCTAAGAAATTTCCTAAATATTTTCAATGAGCACATACAAATACTGGTAACTGTAGTTTGTCTTTCAATGAAAGGATGATTTTATTTTTAAAAGGTTTAAGACAAGATTATGAGCCACAAGTAGCTATCTATGAATTAGCATTTGAAGACTGTTGTTTAATCTGTTCAACATTTTGAAAACATTTCAATTTCTACTGAAAACTTAAACCAGGCTCTGATAATGATCATTTTATATCACTACTAAAATATGGGTTTAATATGGTACCTTCTTCTCAAGCCAAAACCTGCAATTGAGTATTTGCATCACTCCTGCCGTTGCTATGGATGGTCACTAATACTTAAAGCTATCATTAAAACCACTCATTTTAATGATACAGCTTATAGGCTATAAATTAGGCTCTTCCTCAAGTGTGTAATCAAATTGAATCCTAAAAGAGTATCTGGATCTGCATTTCCTGAATTCCTTTAATGTTATGATAAAGTAATTTAAAACAATTATGATATTCAATACTATTTTGCACTTCTGCAACTCCTTGTACACAACACTGCAGTGTACTGCAGAGAAAAAGAAAAAAAAGGTTACACTTGAAAATAACCCATTATTATTGCTTTTCTCAGTGATGTTCAATGATAGGACAAGGGCAATGGGTGCAAGCTGGAACACAGGAGGTACCATGTAAACATAAGGAGAAACTCTTTCACAGTGAGGGTGACAGAACACTGGAACAGGCTACCCAGGGAGGTTGTGGAGTCTCCTTCTCTGAAGCCATTTAAAACCCATCTGGGCACGTTCCTGTGTGACCTAATCTAGGTGATCCTGCTCTGGCAGGACTTCTTTTGAGGTCCTTTCCAAACCCTAACATTCTGTGATTCTGTGATTATTGCCCATCATTACTTATCATTATTAGAGAAACTTCAATCATATAGGTAATAAGATCAAATGTCTGTCTAAAATCAGATGCCTGAAGTACAATTTCCAAACATGATTTTTAACTCTATGTAAAGGTGAGGTTTGATTCTCAAGGTTGCTGAACAACCTTAGGTTGAATTGCTCTTTTTTCTATGCCTTTGAAAAATCAAGATGAAAAGTGTGAACATTTTCACCTAAGTGACATCCTGAAGATCACCAGGGAATGTAATGGCGTTGATAGGACAAACCAGATCTTCCCAATTTTATGTTTGCCACCAGCTATCATGAACTTTGACAGGTACTGCATTCACTTTTTCAGTGTTTAAGAATGTATTTTCATGCTTTTTAGGGGTTCTCATTCAATATTTCTGATCTGGAATCATAGAAGTTGTTAACTTTTTTTGGTAAGAATTTGGTTTTATCCTTTATTTTAAAATAGATTTCTAGATCGTGAGAATGCATCTTTCTCCAGCAAATTGCAAACCTCAATGTATACACCAAGCCAATTTATTTCCTTTGTAACTGCCCTTTTAGCATAGCGAAGATAATTGATACTAACACTGAATCACTCACCCTGCAGCACTACTGAGAACCATATTGGTAATTTCATGTTCTGATCATTAACGTCAATTACTGGTCAATCCACCACAGAAAATAAGATCTTGACACACCCTTATAAAGAAGACAAATAAAAGCCTTTCTCAACATATCATTCCTAAGTATAGTGCCTATTTATATTAGGATCCCTGGAATGTGATGCAATCACAGACAAAGCATGGATCATTGGCTGCAATAATAGCACTTCCTATATCATGATGCTCTTCACAAATTTTCCACCGAAAATAAATACTCTAGGCTGGGATATGTTCGTTGACAACACTAGGAGATGTATTATGCTTTCACTTGAGCTGTTCACAAGCAATGGCATTGTGTATTTTGAGTAACTTTTAGCTTGTGTGGATAAATGGTTGCTAATTTTTCACCTTGTGTTTCTGCTTTGCACAGTGCGGAACAAAATCCAAAGCCCATGGGAGTTTGTTTCTTTTCCTATAACTTCCCATTATCAGTAGTGAACATTAACAAATCTCTTGTCTGGGTTATTAAAAGAAAGTCAAGAGCTACATAACCATGGAAACACAATTTCCAACCCCCTCAAGCACATGACTGCTCCAAGCCATGACAGGTGAAGCCCTGGCAGCAGAAAGGCCTGATCTAATGGATCTGCTCAGTCTAGGCATTAAAATTTGTTCAGACTTATATTTAATGGAGTTTTCATCATGGAACTGGTCTTTTCAAATGGAAATAAAACCAAAAACCAAACACCTAAACGGACAAAGCATTTTTTCCATTAACTTGAATAAGCTTTATGTAGTTTTACCATTACCATTAATGTGTGTTATGATAGCATCCCAGTACCTAATTACAGACATGTTTTGTTTTAGGCATTTGCACAAACACACAGTGAGAGATAGTTCTGGTCCTGAGGTGCTTGCATGGCTTACAAATAACATAGACAAAGTGCATGAACCTAAAAAAGGTCCTCGTTTGACCACATCTTTAAACACACACTATCAATCACACCATCAGAAAATCAAGTTGCTTTCTGAAAAATAAAGTTGCTTTACTGAGTCAATGCTTAACCGATTCTAAGGATACACAGTAAATTTGCATTGGAGTCAAAGGTTGAATCTATGTTTCCTGTGTACCACTGTTGCCTCAGCAACAAAACCCTACTGTCTCCCTAAGAGAGACATTCAACTCCTGTTCTGCTGATCAGGTGCTCTTCACAAGAACAGATTTCACTACAAATATAAAAACTGCCACTATCACACTTTTTTCACTCCTCCATAAGGGAAAACTACAACCAAAGATCTTCACAAATGCCTCAGAAACATCTGTTACCTTCATGTGCCAGGTACTCAGGATAGTGACAGAAAAGACGTTGAAACATTGTGTTATTTCAAAAATTCCTCTGTTGTTAAACTTGCCATTTCAACATTTTGCTCCTTGGGAAGTTCAGCTTTCACCAGGCATTATTATTCATGACAGACCACCCTGTGAAAGGCTGTCTCCAGAATGCAGGCATCTTCCATATCTAAAACTAGAGAGAAAATCTGGTTTAGGAACAGCTTCAAAGTTTTTTTTTTTTTCCTGTTGAAGCTATTCCTGATGTACTCAATACTGCAAAGTTAGCCTTGCATTCAAAGAACTCTCCAGTCTTAGCACATCCCAAGCTTTGAGACAGAGTGCACCATGTAGCCCTGCTGCTGGGTGCACTGACTGGAGCTGCCCAGTGCCTGCTCAGTGCTTGAGAAGGCAGAACCTCCAGAGGCAAGCTCACCACAGCACAACTGTTCAATGGCATTATCAGAAACTCCACTCTTTTTATTCCTTCTAAACATGCCTTTAGAACTGTTTCAAAGCACAGACTGCATAGAATGTATATTAAATAATCTTCAAAGACACATGTAAAGTTTGTCCTTGGGGAAAGAAATGAACTACACATGATCACAGATAATAATGTTGCTTACAGCACTTTCAAAAGGCTTTAGTAGCACAGTGGTGGGAGATATACATAAACCAGAGCAGAATATTGACACTGTTGTTTTAAACAGAAACACGCCAGCACTCTGCATCCCAACCACTCCTGCATGAGTGCTCCCAGCAGGCTTCAGTGGAGGAAGTGATTTTGAGAACTGGGAGATACAATTTCCTGAATCCTATCTGCTTGCTTTGCTGTCAGGAGAGAAATGCAGAGATCCAGCTTGGTGGCTGTATAACTATCTCATCATCAGAGTCCTGTAAAGGGATGTCCTCCTTAAAATCTGGTTAAGGCTTTGCTTCCTTAGATGTACACATACCTGTGAGCTTGATGGTCACATCTCTTCCAAGCAGAATCCCACTCGCCCACAGAAGTTCCTAACATAAGTATTATCTCACCAAAATGGTAAACACTTGGCTCTGGGGGCAGCCCATGATGCTTAAAATATCTGCCTCAGATTTCTGAGCTCTTACTAATGCTGCTGAAAACCTGCAGAGGGAAAAGTCACTTGGCCTACAGTGAAGTGCCCATGCAGTGTACAAAAAACTGGTAAGAAATATGAAGGTTGTTCATACACTTGTCATCCAGACTACTCAACCCGCTTCTAAGGATGAGAACTTAATGGAGCAGGGCTGCTGCTCTGTGTCTTTTGCATTTTAAACCAGTAATTAAAGCAGTGACCCAAGAAGTGAAAATCCTGAATCCACAGCACTGAATATTATTCCAGGAACACAGATAGTCTTTTGTATCAGCTTGCTTTTTCCTTCTCCAGTTAAAATCAAACAAAACTCTGGCCAAGAAAGCAGAACTAAAATGTCTAGAAGACTGGGCAACTGGTACCTGCTCTTCCTGTTTGAACAGATTTGCTGAAAACAGTAATTACATTTATATAAAAAGACCTGAATTCAGTCCCATAAGTATAGTGAGACTCTTGTATCATAAATGACAACTCTGTGGCAGATCTAATGCAGTGTGTGTTGCTTAGCTCCCAAATAACCATGAGGTTCCCCACTGCTGCAGAGTGATTTGCTTCAGTGTCAGTGCTAGCAGAACATGCCATTCCCATGTCAGCCAGCTGAAGAAATACCCTGGACACACCATGCTGCCAGTTGGAGTGCAAGAACACTTTCCTCTCATAAAATTAAAATGTCAGATTTAACCAAATATACTGTTAGGAATCCAAATGTGCAGATGTAATGACATCCACCTGCAAGAATACTGTGCCAGACAGGTAGGGTTTCTGCCCACCACCACTACTGAGCAGGTGAGTATAGTGTGAGGGAGAAGAGCAGGAGCACTGTGACTCCAGTTGTTATGCATCAGACACTGAAAAATGGCTTTAGATGTGCAAGGGCAATTTTGTTAAGTGCCACCACATAAGTTAATTATAATACCTTCAGTGCCAATATGTATTTTTAATCCCATCAGCTGCCTGATGCCATTTTAGCCATTGTTTATTGTTCTACCTTGTCTTAAAATGTCTGCTAGGTCCTCACATACTACATTTGTTGGACTATTTAGAACCTGATGAAGGACATTTGTCCTTCCTGTTCTTCAAAGCAACCACCTTTCTTTATCATGCTGCATAAGCTTTTTACTTCTGTGGGCTATTAACAATAAGCCAAGTAAATACCTATTTTTTAATTAAGTTCATCCTAGCAAACACAGAAAGCTTTCAGAGCTATTACAACAGTACTGTATTTTTGCACAACAGAAATGAAACATGAAATATACTGTAATGTAAATTCAAGGCTCATTGAAGCACTGGCACAGAACCCAAGTTCTTCGTGGGCAGCTCTTAATCATTAAACTGCTTGGCAAAAAAAATATCAAAAAGGCAGGAGGGGAGCATTATTACTAGTTTCAGTGCTGCCCATTTTAACGCTGGCACTTTTCCTGGGAATTTTGCCAGAGATGGGTGCCCACCTGGCTACAAAGCACCCTCAGGCACGATATAGGAGCTCATCTCACTCCTAATACTCCTTGCAACTGAACAACTGTATTTAGGTATCCAGGGAACATTTAGGCTAAATAAAAGGGCATATTATAATTCTAAGCACTTATGAGGGCAATATTCTTGGACAATAGACTAGATTGCTGTTGACTCTGAGGGATTTTACATGTTCTTAATCTAAATTTAGGCAAGATTTAAGTAGACTAAATGTCATTACAACTAAGGTTTAAAGGAGAAAAAACCATGATTATTTCCTTTATACTCAAAGCCCTGTTGTCCTGATAGGAACAACAGATATCAGAGAATGTTAATACCTTTGCAGGAAAACCTGACTCTCAGTTATGCTCCTTTATAGCCATGTTTTGTACATTTTCACTTTTGAACTCTACCTACCTGTGTATTTTGGCATGATCCTTGAAATACTGTATTTTATTTGTTAGATGTTGCATTTACATCACTTCAGCATTGACCGCATTGTTAGGGTCACAGTGCTGCCAGAGCTTGATTTGGCCAGTATCATTATATGTTTGGCATTGACACAGTCTGAATTCAGAAGTGTCTTATCTTCCCAACAGTAAATTATTTACATGCATGTTCATATGTCTATCGTACTAATTGATAAAGCTAGACATCTCAGGAGACAAATTGATTTCTATTTATAAAAGCAATGATTATGTGTCTTAATATATATATTAGCTTATCCATATATAACAAAGTCTTTGTTTCTTCTTGAATCAGCTTGTTGCCACCTGTTTAACTGTTTGTACCTTTATGCTGAGTGCTACTAACTTATGAAGCTGTTGCAAAAGCCATAAAAAGATGAATTTTCCACTGTGTAGGAGTTACTAATATGTAGTAATACATCAGGTGGCCAGGAGCATCATACAGGCAGTGATTCTAGCCACAGAAAGGTTATTCCTTCCCTATTTTTATTTCCTATCTATTATGGGACTACACAAGAAGTCAAAAGAAAGACTCACAGAGAGCAGGACACATACGAGCACACAAATTAAAATTATTGTCATCCTTCTCTGTTTCTCTGCAGGGCAAAGGATGTACCTGTTACTCCCAATGGGAGTGCTGGGTTCTGTTGTTCATTAAAGATGAGTCTGTCACTACTTCACAGAGTAGCCCTCCAGAAGACCCAAGCAGACCTTACTGGGGTCTTGCTGGTCACAGTGATGTACCCAAACCTCCACCAACCTCTCAGTAGTGAGCATGTTTACAGCATGTTAAAAGCAGCCTGACTGAAAGACATTTCCAAGAAGCAGTACTTTAAATGAATTTCTATTGATGAGTAGAAATTGCAAAGTATATAATACATTGCTTTTATTTATGTCATTAGTCACAAAGGTGTTTACATCATTCCCATGGAGAGCCTTGGTGTCAAAGAGGAGGAGGAAAATGCAATACCGGGTCTGAAGGAGAAAATGAAATGCTGGGTGTGAAGAATTATCTCTGTATCACAGTTCAGTGCTCCTCCACTTCTGAAGGTAGTTGGGCAGGTGACGTGCTATAGCTATCTCATATAAATTCAGCACAACTGAAGTGTGCTGCATCAGCCAGAAGATTGAGTTCCTAGTTACAAGTATGGTAATGGGGAGACTGGGCAACTCAGATCCCACTTTCCCTGTGGCTAGGACTATGACATCATGCTAAACCAGAAGGAAAAGAGGATATTGTTGTCAGCAGACATCTTACTGTGTTATCTGCAGATGTAGATCAATGTCCTTAGCATGCTTAGTATGTTATGAATACACAAAGATTAAAAGCAAAACCAACTCACTTTCAGAATATGCTTAACAGCTTTCCAGGCAGACAGACAAAGCAAGTACTTGTCCTCCCTTGAAATATTTGTTATGTACTTATTTAATTACCATGTAATCATTTTTAAAGGGAAATAGAAATTTGGTTTTGTTCCTAATTCACTGAAATAACTTCTGCTACTATTGATATGAATAATTGTCCTGGTTTGAGTGAGAACAGAACTAATTCTGTTCAGTGATTTTACTTTTCAGTTTAGTTCTTTTAATTAACTGCACTTTCTGAAGCTAGCAGCCTGTTTTCATAGACAGTGTCTGCTTCTAGCAGTGATAACACCTCATGTTTAGAGTTACTACCAAGGCTTGGTATGCAGACCAAGGCC